>VURO01004112.1:7208-37383 GCA_015108175.1 Pelvicachromis taeniatus | reverse complement strand
GCACGGACTCATATGTAACCACCTTTAAATACATCCACCAAATATTTAACCCACCTTTATGAATGGAAAAGTAACAGGTGAGGCTAGGGGTTGCTGGCTGACACCACATGGTGCTCCACCATAAACCTCCCTGTGATTGCTTTGGTCGCTAGCAGATTGCTGTCATCACCCATAGTTTGTATGGAAGAAGCCAACCTGCACGCAAACAGGTGAAGCCTGAAAGTGCAGCATTGTATGCGCCTTTGCAACCAACAGAACTCAAGTGACTGCCAGTAACTTACACAACCACTCAATGAACTACACCTTTTCCTGACAACTGTAACAATAAGTCTAATTAGACATCATGCTAACCCCGCTGAACACAGATTATTAAAAAGCTAACAAAAGTTGCTAAGGCTAAAGCTATCTAGAGCTCAGCGCGAGCTACAAACCAGCAGCCTCGGTATGAGCAAAGGATCAAAGCAGTTACAAGGGAAATTATGGAGATGACTGGTAGTTATAAATATATTGGAAAGTTATGTAAGTAACTGACATTTGTTTAGTTATATAAATCTGGTGCATCTGCTTTTGTTTATTAAGGTAAAATATGTCAGGTAAAGGTGGGTGTATTGAAGCTCATTTTCCGTTAAGTATTTATCTCTCCACATGCAGGATCGTTCATATTTTTGTCAAGTTTAATACTTTATTTTAGTGTTTAGGATTGAAAAAAGGTTTATTTCGGTTCATATCAGCAGGTCACACTAAGCTATTGGAGTCTCTTCCTTTGTGCAGACCCTGTTACTCCACACTCACTGGATAACAACAGGTGATTAAAATAAGAACACAGACCGGTTTATCTTTTCTTCTGACTATTAAGGACAGATAAACATGCTTCATTCAGTACGACTTGTAAATAGCAATTGAGTCCATAAACCCATCAGGAAAAGCGTTACACCCCCTGCTGGCTATTAAAAAGAATGCAGTCCTCCATCTTCCATATTCAGTCTATGAGGACTGTACAATTCATTTAATTTTCTCTACAGTTACAACATAAGTGGAAAATTCACATTTATACTTGATATTTAGCTAATCTGGGTCGTGTTATCTAACAGCTTGTATATTTGGAACATACAGCAATACTTTGCAGCAGCTTTTAAATAATTCAGTGACCACAAAACAGATGCTGCTGGAGAAGACTTATTGGATGCTGACACTATATAACAGATGTTCAATAATTTACGTGACATGAAGGAAGTTGAATGACACGTGAGCTCTTAAATCAGTCCTCTCATATAAGCTGAACATATCAGAGGTATAAATAGAATAGAAGAATAGAAAATACTTTATTGATCCCCTAAGGGAAATTGTTGAAAAGCAGGTAAAATTACGCTCTCATTGCCCTGAAATGTTTAAGAGAAAAAGAGCATTTTTCTCTTTTTTTTTTCCTCCCCACACAAACATGACTCTTTCCATACAACCATTTAAAGGCATTCCTTTCATATGAGACACCTAATCGACAGCTTATTCACGGGAGGGTTGTATTTATGAGCAAAATTTGCTTTTTAACAAGCAGGTTGAGTTATTGTTGAATACTATATCATTGGGTCATAAAAGGCATTTCCATCAGCACAAAGTGAAATGTCACAGAGAGCTTTCCATGTATAGTAGAAACCAGACGCACCACCTCCACATGTAACAAAGTACGAGGCATTTTTAAATTTACAAACAGTATAGCTGTCATGGTCCTGGGTCTCATGACCCAGCGTTTTCTGTTTAGTATTGTATCTTTGTTGTTTTCTTATCCAGACTCCGAGCCCTTATGTTTCCCTTTGTTGTGTGTTTAGTTTTCCCCATCACCGTTGTGTTCTGTATTTTTGCTGTCGGGTTTGATTTATTGTGTCCCATGGTTTCTGATTTTCTAGTGTGCTGTTGCGATTATGATTTTCCCCATGTTTTGATTAGGTTGTTATCTGGGTCCTGTCTGTGTCGCGCTCCCCTGCCTGTGTTCCCTCTGTTGTCAAGTCCCTGTGTTAAACCCGTGTCTCTGTCTGTCTTCTCTGTGCTTTTGCGTTTCCTGTTTTATTTTGAAGGTCTTTGTCTCATGTCAGTGTTTTCAGTTTTGCTTTCCTTGTGCTCGTCAACCCTGATGTCTCCCAGCTGTGTTCACCTCCTGCCTCCCGTTCCCCCTCGTTATGTCTGGTCTATTTAAGCTCTTTGTTTACATCTGTTCAGCATCGTGTTCTCCCTCATGGTTGTGTGTGTTTCTCCATGTACTTCCTCATGTGTTTTGTTTTCTTATTTATTCCAAGTATAGTTGTGTACTATTTTTGCCATTCAGTAAATAAAGCTGTGTTCTTTGAATCCTGTCCTGCCTGCTGTACACAACCGTTTCATGACAGTTTGTTTCTCAAAGTCCTCCTGCATTATCAGGAACCAAGTATGGCACACAGGTACTTAGAACTCTAACGGTTCTTATGGGATAGACTTATATTGCATGTGGGATTAACCATCTAAAGCAACAGACAGTGCACAAGACAAATGATGAAGAGAATGCAAGTATGGTGGAGTGGGTGGAGATGAGTGTCAGGGGTGATTTGTGTGATAAAAGGATAGCAGCAAAAGCAAAAGGGAAGGCTTACAAAATGGTACTGATATCTGCTATGATGTGTGATTTGGAGATTGTAGCACTAACAAAAACAACAGAAGGCAGGGCTGGATGTGGCAGAACTGAAGTTTGTACAAATACAATGGACAAGATTAGAAATCAGATCAAGTGGCTTCGAGACAAAGTTAGAAAGGCAAGGCTGAGATGGTTTGGACGTACAGGTACTTTGTTTAAAAGAGGAGATCTAGTAGATATATTGGACAAAGGGTGTTTAAAATGGAGCTGTCTAGCAGGAGAAGAGGAACACCACAGAAAAGATTCATGGATGTAGTCAGGGAGGACATGCAGAGGGCTGGTGTGACAGACGATGAGCTGGGGATAGGGTGAAATGGAGGCAGACGTCCCTCTAAAGTGAGCAGCCAGAAGAAGAAGACTTTTATAGCGCCTTTTTCTTCAGTGTGAGCAATCACAACACCTTCTACTAAAAGTCTCATTTACCCAATCACATGAACGTTCATACAGTTCTTTTATCTATGCCATAGTGTTGTATCTAACTTTCACAAGCACTCTCACACTCCAATGGATTCATCAGGGTTCAGTATGTCGCTCAAGGATGCTTTGACATGCAGACTGGAGGAGCCGGAGCCAACAACAGTGGACTTTCCAGTTTGTCGATAACCCCCTCTGCCATCTGGACCACAGCCATTGCTTACCTATAGATATTATTACACATCATGTTACCTAGCAACCAACAGACTAAAATGATGCATTTGTAGTATTCATGCACTTATAAAGCCCAATAAAAGCATTGCATCACTTGTATTTCATACAGTAACAATATCATCTAATTTATATCCACACAATTTTCATTATGCATCATATATTATGATGTCAGCATGTTAATAGTAACCGCCCACTAATGGCAGTCACTAACATCACCGACCAAACAGTACTACAGTATGGCCATATGCTTGGTTAAACAGCCATCTTTTGCACACTTGCAAATGCATATACTGTTTCACAGTTTGAGGACTGACTCCCATGACCTCCATCAACACAGTGAGAGGCTTCAGCTACACTTTGCTCTTGTGTTTGTGCAGTTTACCTTCCATAATGGAAATGTGCACAGCTCTTCGTCGGGTCCTTGGCACACTCGTTAGACGGGGGCCATGAGTGATGGAAGGACAACTCCTACTCGGCACCATACCAGCCCTGTGAGAAAACACATGTATGCATAAAGCCACAAACACATGCGACAATGCATACAGCGCTTAAGCAATTTGTTACATAATTTAATCAGGCAACGATTGTTATGATTGTTACCTGTGGATCTCCGGGGGGTCTCTCTTAATTTTAGCACTTTGTTCCATTACTTCTTTTGCAACCTTTCCGCTAAAAAACAGAGAGACGTGACCACTAAGGCAAGCACTGAAAACTCCCACAGTTATTTAAAACATTTAAATGTACTTAGTATTCCCATATTACTTTGCAATAAACATATTGTTCTGTTGATACCTGTATCTAAAGCGACTACCCTTGAAGAAGAGGTTGCTACTGGACACAGTGCGGACTTGACTTGACTTCTCCAGCCTGTGAGTAAAAAACCATAAATACAGTCATTAGCTTAAATGAAAATATATCTATTCAGTTTTTGTATGTAATTTTACTCACTTATAGAAGGCTTGATTCTCCACTCCACACTTCCAAAGATGCTTGCAGGCTTCTGGTGTAGGTGCAAAGTAAGTCAGTATGATCTTCTTATCCTGTAACCAGTCCATTATATTAACTCATATTTGTGATGAAAGCAGCATTCTTTTTTATCTAAAGGCTTTACATTCTCCTTCAAACCAAAGCCTACATTGAGTTTTAGAACATAAGAAGGTGTCTATACAGATATGTTCAAAGGGCACTGTAACCAGTCAGCCAAAGAAAACCTAAAAGAAATAATTCCTCTAATCTAAACATCAACCGCCTCTCTCACAGTGTCTTTATGTTACTCTTTTGTCTGCTAAAAGCTATGGGTAGCATAGATTTTTTTGTGAAATCCTTCCTCGTTTATTTCCGCATTAAGAATAGAGGACAGTGGCTCCCCAGTGGCAGAGTCTCCTTGCATAAAACACGGCCGCTCTCATTTAACCTCCTGAGCTCCACAGGCTAGAATAGGCAGAGTTTTAATAATGAATACACATACCTCCTTCTGATTTGCATATATATGGAACGTCTTTGCTTCAAACTTAAGTTTGGTCACCTCCTCCCTGAGGTTAAAATAAAGAAGACGGACCAAACAGAGTAACAAAGAAATCAGACCAGAAAGAATAGAGGAGAAAGTGAGCAAAAGAAAGGAGAGACATAAACCAATAAAGGATGTAAAATATTAAGAGCTGTAGGTAAATTAGCAGGGTCAACAGGGATTCGTTTCGGTGCTGAAAAGTCTAAACACATTGATAACAAACAGAAAATTACAAGAATGATCTGCAAGAGCTGAAAAGCTGATTTGGAAACAACAAAACAAGTCAAATGCTGTGAAGACTTCATAGCTTCCTCTGCTGTTTTAACAAGGTTACTATTATCCTCTTGTATGGATCACTGGTTACTTTTATTTTCCTTTGGGCTCTCTTGCATCACATTTCATAATATTTTACAAGTTGTAATGTACTTTGTGTGTTTTTTTTTCAAAAATGCATGAAATTGTATTTAGTTTAGTCTAGTATTTTATTTGTCTTTTTCTTTTGTTGCACTGATTACATTTTGAAGTGGATTGTAACTGATATATTTTATGGAGCTTGCTTTGTGGGTAAAAAAAGTTTAAATTTTCAAGTCTATTGGCGCGTAAGTCATAAGGATTTTCTGCACCTGATGGGCAGGTGATATTTAAAATAAAGACAGCCTTGCTGGTACCTTTGATTTGAATATGATTATCAAGTGAAGTTTTAACCCTTCATCTCTACTCACCATTTGAGGAAGTGAACCCTCCTGTTTCCTTGCAACACAGTGAATCCAAAAGGGGTGAAAGCCAAAAAAGCTGGGTTCCCAGACACATCCTGACAGGCACATCCGTGTTTTTCGAAAAACATGGATTTGAGTTAACATTTTAAATGACAATGACATTCAATCGTTCATGTTAGGGTTCACTTTACTGTAAATCTTAATGACAACCTTGCATGGGTGTGGGTCAACGCCATATGTCTCCAACATCTGAGCCTTGTGAAGAAAGTTGAGCTCGGATGTTTCAGGAGTCTGACCTCTGAGAACAAAATAAAAAAAAATTAAAGTCAACATACTGGATTCTGTCACAACTCTTAACCCATGAAGACAAACTTATATGTTTATTTCTAAGAACTAACCTAAAACAATTATATAACCTTAATAAATTTAAACCCTTGGCATTACTCTTTCAAGTGTCTACAGCTACCAGGGTGTAAACTTCACAGATCAAGGATACATAATTAAATCTGCTCACTGTGTGTAAAGAATTAAACAAAAGCTGAATTCAGTTTTTAGCCCTGCAGGTCAAACTTTAAAGCAGTGACTATAATGTTCTAACAGCTGTTGTACTGACCACAGGAATCAAAGGATTATAAATCCATCTGCTGTCTACATTTTCTTCTATTAATAATCCTTGACAAAACTAGTGTATGAGTTGCATTAGCTCAGCTGGAGAACGCACTGCTCTTTGTTTTCGCTCAGGCAGTCTGAATAAACTGAATTAATGCCATTATCCCTTTGCCACACTCAGGATTCTTGTACCTTAGCAAATTACACTGTTATTCTTGTGCAAAATGTTTTAGCGACAACATTTGACACTTGGGAAGGAAATGAGCAACAGAGGGCAGTATAGGATTGAATCTATACCCTTTGCCAGTGTCCTCCTGGGTATTGTATACATTATACATACAGTAAGTATAAGTTACTGTGGCACCGTTTATTTGATTAAATCCTCTTTTGTACTATCTGCAAGGTTCATGACATCTTCCAACATTGTACAATGTACTCCCAGTCTCAGCATCACTGAGATGGTCTTAAATTAACCAGTCAGTCTAAATCCACAGAACAATTATAATTTTTACTACCAGCCCAGTAAAGAAAAACCTTATTCTATTCAAGGTTTTTTTTTAAAACATCCTTCAAAGGTTGTTTATTGTATAACAGAAAAAAAATCTAGGTACCTCTACATCACTTCTTTTAATCCACAATACCTGCTACAGAATTAAAAGTTCAGAACTTTTTATAATATAATGATAAAAAATGATGCTTGCCTATCTTGTCTTAATATCCTAAAGCATCTGCACTCATGTAAGTTAAATGAGAGGCTATATGTTATATAGAACAGTTGACTGCATAGGTGCTGACCACCCTGCCTCTGATCTAACTGAAGGGGAAGGATCACAGGTACGCAGGGATCTGGACAGATGCCACCTTACATCAGCTCAGTTTTGTGGATCTCAGCAATCCGCCGCTCCAACTTCTCTGAGTGCTTTGGGAAGAACTGAAACTTGGAGCTGTAGCCCTCTGGATGTTTCCCAGGATCATAGTCACCAATTTCAGCTGGAAAATTAAAAAGAAAGAAATGAAAGAAAGGGATGACTTTTGACGATTTTATGTTTGCCTTTTTGCCTTGCCTTTAATTAATAGGCAAAGCTAAGTGTGAAACAATGACATGCAACAAAAGACCAGAGATGGAACTGGGGCTGCTGAGATAATAAAGTACATGGTGTATGTACTACCAGCTGGCCCATAAGTCACTTTTTTGTGATGTAAGACCCTTCAACCAATTATGGGTTCTACAAATGAGCAATCATAGCTAAATATACAGTCAGAAAAAATATTTTTAATACCCACAAAATTTCAGACACAGTTGGTTTTCTTGCTTGTACTGTCAAACACACAAATTGACTAAATTATGTTCATCATACAGGGATGGGCAAGTGAGTTGTTCTTATTGGCTGAGTTTAAAGACAAATTGTACAAGTTCAATAATCACGCACAGAGAGACGGTGTGTTCTCAATATTAAGGGAATATAATCTCTGTCCTGCAGCCCAGCACATCTCTGAGCATGAGTTTAGTAACACGTCAAAAGGAACTAATTTGTGTTGCTGAGGGAGCAAAAAAATAAATTAAAATGTCACATAGAAAACAGAAAACAGCCTAAATGTTTCCACTTTGCCAATTTTGACATTAAAGAGACATTTATTTTACTCAGAATTATTTCAATTTATGTTGTGTTCAGCTACCAGCGACAATGTTTGACTTTCTCATTTATGCGGTTGGCCTTGACAGAAAAGAGTTTGTGCTGGGGTGCATGATATTCAAATATATAGCTTTAAAATAATAATAGTAAAAAGATAAAATATTATAGATTATAATTGTTCAAGGTTAAAATATCTGCTCACAAACACTCTTTATTCTGAATAATCAAAACTTTGACATTAAAGCAAAGATCAACATAATGTAATATGTAAATATCAGCTTAGTGTAATTTATCAGTGTGTTGAAACTTTAAAATGTGTTTTCTGAGTCTCAAGGATTGCTGTGCAGCATAACACAGTTATGTAATTTACTTAAAGTCAACATAGGTAGTAATTGCTGAGCATAAATGTGCTAAAATTCCATTATAAAATTTAAGCACACTGTATATCAAGTGATTTGAGATGAGACTACACTTCTGCTCTTCCTCTTGGTTACATTTTTCAACTCTTAGAGAATATGACTCTTCTATACTGTAAAAAGGGACTCTGGCCAATTATAGGTCCTTTCAGAAAAATGGTGTCCCTATTGGCGATTACATGTCACCTCAGATGGTAGAAAGTGTGACTCAGTGGTGGAAAATCCTGGTGGAATAGCTCTCATTGGTGGCTTCACAGCCTTCACAGCACCATCCCACCCCCACCGAAAAAAGAAGACAAACTTAATAAAGAGAGTATAAAAGACTGAAAAAATATTAAAAATGCAAGTAAATCTGCAAATGACACTCATAGAACAAGAGTTTCTTCTGAGCTGTTGTCATGTTTGGTTAGGTCAAGAAAAGTAGAGCTACCATAAAAGTAAGTGGTATGACAAATGTTGCTAACTAGTAGCCACTTGCTAACTGTAACCAGGCTAATAGCAGCTGCAAAAGGTTGGGGACGTTTTTTGTCCATGTGATAGTATCACAATTGTACTGGATACATCCTAAACACAAGTGTGCAGCTGAGAACAAAATGAAGGCCAAGATAAATGCTTTCCAACTCATAAATAAACTGTATACATTGCATTAAGTGTATATTACATTCCTTTCTAGTTGTAATGTCTTTAAGCCTCCACAGATGAACTCTCTTTACCTGGTGTATAAAAATACAATATTTCTAAAGACTGGTGTGGTTGAAACTACATTTGTATTGCAGCCACTCAAGACTGCTTTTTCAAACAATTACTTTCCCTCTCAAGAAGTGATTATTACAAAATAATTAAAAGACACAGTTCACCAAAAAACCCCCCAAAACAATTCCCACCATTTCTTTTCTGACCCATTATTCTGTTTATTTGTCTTGATTATTTTAGTGTGAGATGTGCAATTTTGTTAATGCCTGCGTTCTAGGGTACACTGTGGCTTGTATTATTTACTGTAGCAACATAAAGAGACACAGAGGACATTTAGATTCAGGGAATGTCTGAGAGACAGAATCCTGGCAGCAGAGATGTTTGGTAGTGTGTGTGACAGGGAAACTGTTTCCTAATGCACCTCACCCCTCTGCATGTAGATGAGTCTAACATCCAGAGGAACCAAAGAGAGTCAAGTCTTTTTGTCAGAACTCTCAGATTTAGTTTTCAAAGCATGTAAACATTTTAAATGAATCTGATGATTTTGTTTTTTTACATTGAATTCATCTAAGTTACTTTTCATACTTGATATTTAAAATATTTTATTTTCAGTTCAGCATAAAAACAACAAACTCAGATTCCCTCCGTAAACAACAGTATGAACCCTATGAGTTTTCAGCTTTTAAACACACTCTGCTCACACATTTGCACACACCCACACATTGAAAGAAGTGTATAGTATTATTAAACATATTCATCTCACAAAAAGTTTATTTGTCATACCTTGTAATATATAGGCAGCCAGCAGAGCTGCATCTGATGTCTTGCACAGGAGGCGGCCGTGGTAGAGATCCCTCTTAACCTGCAGGAAGACAAGATATCTGTGGAGTGGAACACAGAGAAGCTGATTTGGGTTATTATTCATAGGACTTCTAGATGTTTACAATTTAAAATTAAAGAGCCTTTTGAGGCTGCGTATATAAGGGAAGTCACTGTTAGAAGATGAAATTCTGAGAATACTAAATAACTAATGACTTCTATTAAGTGAAAGACATGATGATAGATTATGACACAAGTGTTTTAAGGTGACTTGAGATTGTATTTCTGCATTTACTACAAATAAGCAACCTAATGTGTAGCGCTACACAATCAAATGTAAAATACATAAATGTAACTTGTGAAAATATTCTGGCCTTTTCACAACCCATTTTTTTTATTCACTTATGACAATTTATGAGAAAAATTAGTCATCATCTTATGTGTAGTCTTCTAAAATGGACTGGTCATCCATTTGAGATGGTGAAAATGTATCCTCACAGAGCGTGAGCTTCCATCCTTCCATCCCTTCAGCCTTCCCCAGCTTCTCTACATGTTCGTGAAGAGGCTGAAAAGGGTGAGACCTGGGACCTGTCCAGACCTGTCCAGACCCTGGACAGGTCTGGACCAGTCTGTTGCAGGAGTTCGAGCTTATACATAATCATTTGGGGAATTGAGATTGATTTAAAATATCATTGCAGTTTCATGGAGAAACCCTCTGGGTACAACTTCATCTTCTGGTCTCTTCTACAACATCCAAAAAATCCCGTCTGTCAGTTTGCTCAACCTAGATTCATTTCATACGGCTGTGATTCCGCTTCTCTCCAAGCAGCAAAGCAATAAATAACATAGAAGTGTTAAGCATTGCTGGGAAAACCTGTGGTTATTGAGCCTTTTACATTACAGAAGTTATTACCTGTTGTCTTCAATGCCTGCAAGTTTCATTTTTACGTAATTTAACTGCCTTTGCCACCTCATCAGTTACAAACTCTTGCATGATATCGAAGTTTCTTTTACAATACACAAAAGCATGGTTGGTGTGAAATAACTGGTAACATTTAAATATATTTTTGCTTATCTGCTATGCATTCGTGTGTCTGTAAAAGCCTCTAGTCAGAACAGATGGATGAGGGTGGAGGGGCTCTGCCTTGGCGGCACGCTGGTCTATCAAAATGAACTGGATTGCTAATAAGAGATTTCATCGCGTGGCAACCAGTCGAGGGATGTGATTTACAAGGATCTGTGCACTTGGAAGCTCTCTGGCTCACTCCTCACAGCAGTTTGTTCAGCTGTCACAGATGCTGCACGCGGTACAGTAGTGGCACAGAGCTTCATGACACCACAGCTTACACAAAAGGAAATACTCAAATCCTCTCTGCACACAGGCCACTGTGCCAAACTCAGAGTACTCTTATAAATTGAAAAGCGTGGGTTTCTGCACCTTCATAACCAATTGCCCATTTTAATACTGGACTTCAGATAATTTAGTGGGTCATTTTGACTCATTAATAAAGAGGCCAAGTTGAAACCCGTTTTCAACTTTCCCATTAAAATTGTTATTATACTTTCCAGGGGTTTTTTTTCCTTAAGCGAAAAACAATTTACTGAAAAAAATTCCTTATTTAAAATCAAATAGGATTTCCTAATAATCTCGTCTAAGTTGCAGTGATATTATTCATTCTTCCATTTTGTAAAAGCCAGCTACAGAAGCATAAAAAGGCATTATCTGATTAGATTTTATGAGATAAGTAAGGCCAGAAGAAAAAGACGCCTTCCCCAACCACTTTTGGTTCAATAAAAGTCTCTCTTTGCTGTGGAGACTTATTATTTTATATCTGCCATTTAAGTTTGATCTGTGTCAGCGTTTCTTAGATTGTTGAGTCTAAGAAGCAAAATAGGTAGATAATCTATACTAAGCTTCTGCTTTAAGTCGTGTTAAAAAGGAATATTCCACAAACACAAAATAATAATAATAAAAATAATGTAAGCTTACTTGAAGCACAACAAAAGAAATTTAAGAGTACCCTTTTGTTTTTTGCCATCAGTATTTTCTAATGCCCTGAGCTTGAAATAAAAATGCTAGAGGCTGATACTGCAATTTTTTTGTATGTCTGTAATTTGTTTTTTGTCTTTTCTTTGAGCTTCATGATTGGCAGTCCCATTTCAGTGTAATGGCAGACATCTTGACCTTATTCTGAAATAGCAAGTGACAGATCCCCATGACGTGGTAGAAGGAAATTTCCAAGTGAAAATTAGTCACTCAGTTTTCTTGGTATTCATTAAAACCACTCTTTTCTCACACATCTGGTTCTTATTTGAATTTTAAAAATTTGTTATCTATTTACTTTTACTATTTTTCTCAGTTGTCAATACAAATGGCTGCAGACACTGTGACATTAGCATTCTTCGCATTTGTAATAAATGCATTAAAGTCAGCTAGAAATGCAAAACATGGGTGTGAAGAGTTGCGATTTCTGCCGCCATTGGCCTCAGAGCTCAATTAGTGGCAGGAAGTTGTAAAAACTGACACCTTACAGTCAAATATCATATGTCGGTGCTGACATAGTTTATTACTGTGTGCACTCCTGCATTGTGTCATTTTGTTTCTATTTGCTCGATCCCTCTGCAAAAAGTTCAGATCTGATCTGCAGATATAAATTAGCCTTAAGCAATTTCAGGTATAAGACATAAAATTATAATATTTTAAACTTTAAAAGGTCTCCCACAGAAGAAGAGCACACTATAAATTAACCACACCTTTTCCCCATGTGACCTATCTGAGCTGTCTTACCTGGTGATTTCCTCTTTCAGGGCAGCAGGGTCAGGTGGGTAAAACTTGACACGCAAACACATGGTGAATGGAGGCTGGGCTACAAATGGGAGATAGATTTCTTTCAGGGGTTTTACTTTAATCACCTTTGGACATATTCATAGAGGAATGAACCAAAATGTATCCACAAACTCATCAGGGATGTCAAACTAAATACTTACATTTCATCTGTTTGGCAATTGACTTTGTAAACTCCAACCAGTGCTGTAGGGAAGAGAAAGAGAAGTAAAGAGCTGCACTCTGAACACTGATACGGTATCTGCCAAACTGTCAGTCTGGAGTCTGATTACTCAGCAGCTGAGCATGATGACTTTAAATCTATAGCTGGAAGGCACAGTAGAATTACTCCCATCGCCTCGCCTTCTGTTTATTTAGACTCCCTCCAACACAGTCACATTGCAGGGAAAAGAAAGACATTTAGAAGATCATCAGGAGAGTCCTGTTTTTCTGTTTATTTTGAGCATCACGATTCGTTAGAGGTTTTAATCGGTGAGATAATTACAGTTTGACAATGGGACACGGAAGTCAACACAAGGTAGCCAAAGGTGCTATAAAGGGAGGGCGATGGGCCGAGGCAAGGTCGGTTAGTTTTCTGGGGCATTTTATTTTGGAGGATTTTTGTTCTCTACAAGATCTGCCTCCTTGAGATATCAATCTGGTAAATAATTTATGTGTAAAACACAATGCTGAAGAGCCCTCAAGGTATCTCCTTTCTTTTTATTGTGTTGAGCTAGAGTTGAAAGATTTACACAAAGATCCAGCAAAGAGTGTTGTCATGTATGACTAGCAAATGCAGTCATACATGATGGGACTGGCAATGTGAAATGCTGTACAACAAAGCATCATTGTTCCAGGTTCATTTCTGAGCCATTCACTATGGCTCTCAGAGCTTATGGGATTGCGCATTCTTTGCATTAAATAGCATGTTTCTCTTATGACTTTGTGTATTTACATGCTGTAAGGTAACTTCCATCTGGTTACTTTACTTAGGTCCCTTGGCTTCCAATTTATTTGTTTGGTTCACAGAAACAAAAAACACACACAAAAAAGAAAATGGATGTGTGTGCTATGTGCTGGAGAGATGTGGGGTGTGCATAATGGGTGGTTGTCGGACTGCTGGTGAAGACTGAAAAATGTATAAATATCACCACTGAAGTGAAATACTAAAGTTGTGCAAAACAAATAACACTTTTTACACCTTTTAAAGAATTTGTAATCTTATTTACAGTTAAAGGTTGAATAATTAACAAGTCCTCAGTTCAAGCTCTGCAAATCTACCTATCACTATATCATTTTATTCCCTTTAATTTATATTCACTTCAGTCAAAGAGGTTGGCTTTTTGCCAGCTTGTATTATTAATCTGTAGATCTACCAATCTGTTGATCTACCAATCTGTTCAGAATCCTTAAATAGACCCAAATGCTTTCTTATCCTTGCATCGGCTTCCCATTATTCAGCGCTTTTAAGATTTACATTTGAATACCATTATCCTTTAAATCCAGTGTAGCGAGTGAATCTCAGTGCTGTATCACCATTTTGTGGCATAAAATGGATTTTCAAGGACAAAGACCCAGCTAACCTGTCCTCACAAATGATCTAAAAGGTGAACAAAACTTTAAACAATGTAAGTAACTTATTTAGATATAATTATTGTTGGACAGAGGGAAGCTTTTTTCTATTCGTTTTGTTTTATTTTTCTATTTGGTGGGTTCATTATTACGAAGATTCATACTTACTCTCTGCTTATCTGGGTCAACATATCTAATGCCAAAGTAGTCTTTCTCCAGCAGGTTAAGATGGTGGCAGATGAGGTCAAACAAGTACTGTCCTTTGGCGTCCCGCTGAAAGAGACATGACATATGATAATATGAGAAGATTCAACCAATGTGCCCACTACTAAGGGATATTAAAGTCAGAAGGGTAGGGGGAAAAATGAGATAGTAATTTCACTTCATGTGACTCCACAATCTCCATCCTCCCTCCCAGTAGTTGTATACTGGGACACAGTTAATGAACCCGTAGCAGATCAATGTTGTTTACTGTACACACAAACACTTGGAATTAAAAATCTAGACTCCACATTACAGACAGAGCAGGAAACAGCATCATGAATTATAAAATGTAGAGGACCTTTAAAAACATAACGATAGTGTCACATCAGCCTGATTTATTTCCGTCTCATCGGGAAGTCCTTTTTTTTTCTTTTCTTTTTGAGCCGCTGAAAAGTCAAAACGACCACCAGAAAATGTTTTAATATTTTACTACCCTCAAGGGAGATATATGAAGGCTATCAAATATTCATATGGAGGCAGCAGCCATCTGTGAATGCTCTGAAAAATTTCTGCTGCAGAAAAAGACCCAAAAAGGCAGCAAGACAGTGAGTAGACTAAGGAAAATGCAGACTGGAAAGACGATATAGACCTTGTCATGCGACGCAGCCAAAAAAATCTGACTGTATGACTATTTTTTTAGATTTCTTTTTGTTTTTGAGGGCCTGTACATGACCAAAATAGTGAAGATGGACTGGAAAGTGGGAGAGATAGACACAGAGATGAAGTGTCTATCTAGTATCTATGAACATTATTCACTTTTGTCACTAGCAGCTTAACTCAGAGTAAATATGGCTTTACAAAAACGCTGCATGTACCCAATATGACTCATTAAAAATCTATTTTAGTGAAGTCTTTATTTAGATTTAACTGCATCAATAAGATGCATAGCTCCCACTGAATGCAAACTGAACCATGAGGAGTAATTGGGTGTGTTATAACAATGCCAGGAAAGATCATCTCTCATTTTTTAAAAATATAAATTGCCCCCCTTGGGCTTGTAGTAAAACACAAAAGTGAGAAGGTATTGAGTCCAGAGTTGAAGCAGATTAAAAGCATGATGTTCAGAAGGAACAGGGAATCATCATTCTGTCATGTGCTGTGTGCAGGTAGGAATGGTGGACCCAAATTGCAGACACACAGAGATCAAAACTTGAACTTAAAACAGTTTTAATGCTAAACTCAAAGGTAACAAAACAGAAACTACAAAATAACTTACACAGGCCAAACAGAACACACAGCATAAAATGAGGGAGATCACGACACAGACCAAAGAAAACACAGGGCTTAAATGAGAGACAGGAGGGAAACACAGCTGGGACAAATCAGGGCTAATGAGACAAGGGAAGCAAAACCTGATACATTAACATACATTTACTTACAAAGTAAAACAGGAAACACAACACAGAGATGTGGACTTGACAAGGGGATACAAAGTAACTATGGAACAGACAGAAACCAGAAAACTCAAACATAAACCACACAGGGAATCTAAACTAGAACAATACTATAACTGATAGACAAAGAAAGCTCAACATAATGAAATACACACAAACAAGGAACCAAAAACACAAGTGCCTGGGTCGACAACCCAGGCACCCTAACACGTTCATCATTATTAAAAACACCAATTCAGTGGTGTTCAAAATCAAGCTCATAGGAGGCCAGTCTATAATGTTCCATTGGTAGTTTTTGCGCATTATTATATGGAGGCATTAGGGATGGGAATCAAGAACCAGTACCTGTAGAGACCTAGCTGCCGGTAGTTCAATTCCTTGGAATTGTTAGCCTGCTTGCCTATTGAGTCTACTCACACCTTTGGCACATACACTACAATCAGCTGAGGAAAACAGTGGTGCAGTCTACAGCATGGGTATGAATATTCATTTTTATTTTTATTGCACAAAGGGATGAGAACACAATGATAAAGTGCAAACTGCATTCAGAACAGACAAAACTGCATTATACGTCTAACACAACTCTGCCTCTTTGCAAGTACCTGCATAGACAGCATGCTAATGCTAAGCTAGCCCAGAACCCAGACTTTGATAAAACTGAATGAATGCTGATCCCACCCCAGCAGCCAGACCCTGAAATCGGTGGTGACTCTCAAAGTGTAGCCAATATGAACCCAATAAGAATCAATAACTGATATCGATAATGGAATGGCAATGTACTTGGGATTACTGACATCCTGAAAAAAAAAAGAACTCTGCCAATGAGACACTCTCTAGTTAACAGTAGGATCACAGTCTGATGGTACTTTACTGCATTCATAATTTAATTAATTTTGACAAGGTTGACAAGAAACGCAGGCCCAGACTTTGACAGAGGCTCCAATTCAATGTTTTCTGTTTGCAGACACTCACTGTTATACCTCTCCCTTGATATCCTCTCTATATACTAATGGAGATTTATTGCAATATGTCTTAAAATGTCTCCTTTGAGTCGTGTCAAGATGGAGTGGATGTACAACAAGTAAACATTTTTTTGTCCCTTATAGACTGTACTGTACATAAAGGATATATTTTGTCTTTGTTGAAAAGGACACTATAAAATATCTCACTCTGTCCTTCAGAAGACACTATGTTCACATACAGTAAGTGATACAAAACTGCAGAGTCAGAGAAAGTCATAGGCAGATATGTGAGAACGGGAGAAAGAGCAGGGAAAGGTAAAACCAAAGAGAAAGTGAGATCAAATTAAGAGAGAGGACAAGGATGCAGGGAGAAGATCGAGAACAAAGAAGGCCAGATGACTCTGATTTATGTGTCTCTATCCAACACCACAATCAATAGAGGATAGGAGAATAACTGCACTGAAGGACTGGTTCATGTGTGAACCATAATCTATGTTGAGGCCTGCTGAGACATATCATGTTGGACAACGTGTGAATCTCTGATGAATCCTGTCCACACTTTCATATCACTCAGTATCAGATCAGATTTTTGAAGAAACCCCTCAGGTAACATATGTCAGCTTTTCTGCACTTATTATTATTCCAAAACCTTAATGAGGGTTTTTTTTTTTTAGTTAAATTGATGAAAAGTGCTCTTCTTTAAGAACCTAACTGTCACCATCAGACTATCAGAGTGAGCAAATTCACTTTTCACTAGTCTTAAGCAACAGATATGAAGACAGCAGTTTCATGCTAAATACCTCCAGGATATACATTAATTTTCCAGTGTTGTTTTAACATTTTCAGCTAGTGCAAAGTGTTTATGTGCCTAGTTATGCTGGCCCAGCAAAACTGGATCTAATCAATTTATTTCATGTGGTGTTCCACTTTAACACATTTGCCTTGGTTTCTGTCTGAACATGAAGTCTTGCTGACAACATCATTCTCTTCTTTGTGTCAGTGAAGCTACATCACATGCTGAATGTTTAATGACCACTGTGGCTTGTTCTCTCCTTATTTCATGACAAATTAAGCAGATAAAGAAATCTAGAGATGATTCTAAAGGGGTTGAACATGCATTTGCTAGACGTTCACTAGAACTCTCAATATGAGGTCGGAAGAGATGTTGATACAAGTTTAGGAGGCTATCATGGCCTTTGGGTCTGTAATTTTAAGCTTTTTATATGTTTTTTAGGTTTAGCCTGAAAGCATTAGGATTATTATTTTTAGTTATTGTTTACTTGAAACCTAGTTTCTGTTACCTTTTGGTATATAATACCAGATTGCTTGTGTTTTCGTTAATTTTTTCTAGTGTCCTTGAATGTTAAGTCGCTGCACATATGTGTGACTGGCCTCTGTATTTGTTAGTTTCTTCCAATCTTGTATTGTTACTTGTCTCTAGTGCTTAGTTTCACTTACCCTCCTGCGTCATTGTGTTTGATTGTTATCGTCTGTTGTGTTCACTTCTTCTAATTACTCTCAAGTGTTTATGTAAGAATCTTCCAGCAGTCCCTGCCTCTGCAAATTCCCTTGTTCCCTTTCCCTTGTATGGTCCCTGGCTGTTGTAGAGGTTTGTGCGTGTGTGTGTGTGTGTGTGTGTGTGTGTGTGTGTGTGTGTGTGTGTGTGTGTGTGTGTGTGTGTGTGTGTGTGTGTGTGTGTGCGCGCGTTTTCCTCTCATGGACTTTGTGTTATTTAAATCATCTTAATCAAACAGCTTATTTTTGTTACATCCTGTATTCCTCCAAAGTCTGAATTTTTTGGCTTCTTAGTGTGCTAATCATGACAGAGCTATTATCAGCCATTGGGAACGGCCATATCAGCAATCTGGTAAAAGTTTACAATCAAATCTTTGTGAATGTGAATAAAGGGGGTTATGACAAGGTGCAAACCACTCGTTACACTCAAGAACTGGAAGCGCACAGTAGCAGAAAACATCTAACAAAACCTGTACCGCTCTGAACAAATTATTTGTACAAATGAAACCAAGATTAACTTGTATTAACATGATGGGAAGAGGAAGGATGGAAAAGAAGAGAACCAGCCTTTTTCAAGGCAAAGAAATGGGATGTTCTTCAATCTGCAAGTCAGTCCCTTGATTTCAACAAAAGGAAAGCATGCTTTTCAGTTACTGAAGACAAAACTGAAGACAGATAACCACAAACAAGCAGCAATTGAAGGCAGCTGCAGAGCATTTAAAAGGAGAAAACCACATTTGGTGTCCACGGACTCTAGACAAGCAGTCAATGACTGCAAAGTATTTTCATCAAGTATTAAAAATGTTCTTTACATGTAAACAAATGCTAGTTTATTTGAAAATGGGTGATTGTGTACAAAAAAATATTGCAATTTTTAAATTCTTAATGCAATGCTTTTGTAAAGGCCTTGAATTAAAGCTGAAATTCTGAACTTCATTCAGATCTTGATTGTTTGATTTAAAAACCACTGTGATGGTACAAAGCCAAAATTACAATACATTTGTCAGTTTGAACACTGGACCTAACTTAATTCAGAACAGTCTTTACAAAATGCATCTATATAATGAAAAACCTGCTTGGGGAAATAACGTCATAGAAGCATGCAATTAATAAGTGTTTTTAATTAAGTATTTGATACATCCTTTAGCAAATACCAAAGCACAACCTAACATGAACTTATCATGTTTAGTTGTGTCAAACTGTGCACTAACTAGACCTTTCCCAGGATGCAGTGGGCTGACCCTCCATCTCCTCTGTCAGTGTGTCTGTATGTCATTGTCATGACATATAACCAGACTCACCAGGACAAGCCTGCTGACCAGCCCAAGAGCAAAAATAGAAAGGCACATCCCTCTCACTCTCTCTCTCACACACACACGCACGCACACACACACACACACACAGTCTCCATTCTTCTGTTTTAATGGATGGTGATATGTGTGTCTGCCTGTGTTCGCCTGTGTGTGTGAGTGAGTAACTGATGGTAAATATCCATAGTAGTTATGAAACAACAAAAAAGATGCAGGATGGTTTGTCTCTGTCCAACACTTTAGAATATAAATGAAGAGGAATGAAACATAATTGCAAAAGCCATTCATCAAGATTACTAGTATTCTGGGAAAATAATTCCTCACTTGGGTATGCAAGCAGACGTGCTTTATTGCCACAGCAGAGGTAAACACATACAACTTCAACAATGGTGTCTTTAACAGCAAATTTTAAGTGGTTTGTCTAAGTAAAGAACTTCTGGTCTTGATTTTTCTGTTGTGCATTATGATATAATCCTGTTGTCCCTAGTAATTTACCTGACTCTGCACTGTGATGCAGTTTGTATTACCGAAATCAAAGTACACTGTAACTTTGTCTTGTGCTCATTATTTGCTTTGACTAAAAGAAGTAGGATAAAGCAGCAGAATAAAACTGCCCATAGGCAGCTGACCAAACACTGGGAATGTATGGATGGTGTTGTGTTCCATACTAATAAGATTCACTGAACTTCCGTAAGGCTTCGCTTGCTCCACTGGGAGACAAAGACTGAAACATTATCGACCTGAAGTTAAGTGTTCTTCAACATCTTTAAACTCAGAGTTAAACAGCAATACACTGTTGGCTACAGGGCGGAAATGCTATGTGTTTCCAGTTAAAGCACAGTTTTATTGTTTTTGAGTAGATAAACTGCAGCTCTGTTATGTGGTTTGTGGTCATGTGATTTCATTGTGGGAATTGCTTCTCTCACTGCTTTCTCTCCCTTTGGTTTTATTGCTGTGGAGGAAATAATTGGATCTGTGCTATATTTGGATTAAAACCCTTTTATAGTCAAAACATCATGGAACTGTGAAATATAATGAGCTGCTATTAAGATAAACAGACACACATTTAAGACCTTATACAACAGGCTTCGTAGTGAGATATTCTTTTGTTTTATATTCAACATAAGGACTGAAAAAAGGCCTTGGTAACAAAGTCTTTCATGCATCCTTTTTTCAAGATTTAACACTCATGAAGTTCAAAGTAATTGGACTTTAAAAACAGTTATTAAGTTGTCTTAATTGCTAATGCTACATCACATTACACATCACACCGAGTAAATATCACTACCGTCATATCATCCCATTGAGCTGCAGAGAATTAGACATATTAATTAGCTTAATGTAACCCTCTTTCACTGACATACAGTTGCTAGCACACTTCATATTTTCCCTAAGTAGCTAAAAAGACATGAATATATTTATTTCCTGTAGCTAAAATGGCAAGCAGACTGCTCACATCCCTTTGTGCAAGTCAAATATCCAAAGGTGGCTGAAGTAAAATGCTACGATAATTTTACAACATCCTCTGTCAGCAGCCATTCTGAAATATCTTTTTCTATTATAGTTCAGTTGATGTCTCTCATTGCAAGTGTATTTTGGGTTGAGATCAGGAGTTGTCAATGTTTTGATGACTGAGTGCCAATTAAGGGAGCCATCATATACCTGACTGCTGCACCAGCTTTGCTTTTATTGTAGTGTTTGTCATCTGCTCAGAGGATGATGATTTCTGTTGGTAATTGTTGTAATTGAATTTTTTTTTGTTATATTTCTTTACAACAGCTGTATATTTCAGTATTAGAAAGGTTTAGTCTGTAAGATATTAAATTGAAAGGAATCCCCCTTGCTTTTGCTCTGTGTTCCTATATAATGGTATGATATTGATAAAAACTATAGATTAATAGTCCATTCTGTTCTTATTAAGTGGATCAGTTACGTTCAATACTAGAAACGCCCAGCACTGGCCCACAGGCTGCACATTAAGAACCCTGGGGTTAGACTGTTAGAATTAAATTTGCTCTACAGCATATTTACATACAAAAAAAACATACGAACTAATCACACATATCCACTCAAACCCCACTTTCCTAGAATAAACTCCACTTTCTAAAAGTTTCTAAGGCCTTAACTATGTTTTCTTTATATTGTGATGTACAGTGTATGATCAGTTAAAATAAGTGCATATATAAGTATATATAATTATCCCAGTGCACAAATGGCACTTATTACAATGCAATCTTATGGTAGTGTGTATTCTTGTACCAATAAAGTAGCTCAGGCTATTATTATCCTGTCAGCTTACATTAAATTCACTGAGAAAATCATTAAACTTTGGCATTTGATTTCACTGGTATTCCCTGATCAGGATAAATGAATGGCCTAGAGGTTCTGTTCTCCAACACTTGTATGCGTGCTTGCTCAGGTGTATTTGAGAGTGCCTGCAACCTCAAGTATAATTTAATGTAAAAGATCAAATAATCTTAACAACCATCTCATGAATATGGATTTTATGTGAGCCAAGGGGAACATTCAAGACTTGTGATAAATCACACAAAAAGCAGACAGATATCTGTAGACCAAAACCAGTTTTTATGGTCACGGAAATCAACTTTTGAGTTCTAGAAAGGATGAGGATCAGAAGAAGGATTTTCTTTTGCCTCTGAAGTGATACTGAGAATCTCTTATATAACTCAAAAATTGAGGAGAAGACTCTATGCACACTGTTCTTACAGGTGAGAATTGCATTTCCTGCCTTTTAGAAAGAAGTCCACTGAGTATGCTCCATTTATCAGCCCTCCCAGAGAAAATTTTAGCTGGATGGAGACAGACAGACTTCAGATTCAAGACTCACGTTCAGTGCCTTTGAGGAATGATGGATTAGCTCTTTGCTCTTGGGAGAACACTCAAGTAGTTATGGGAATTTGCTAATCCAGTCTTTGTGCACTTTGTAAAGCTTACGACAGCATCCCTTAGGATGTATAGTTGAAGATGTACGGCAGGAACAAAGGGTAGAAAGACCACAGCACTGCGCCATTTGATCTTTGGTATGTTTTGTCTGCGAATGTCATGGTTTTTTTTATTTTTTTATTATTAAGATAAACTAGTTCTTACTGGCTTCATCACGGTGTCATTACACAAATGGGTTTGATAGCTTTAATTATTATACAGTAACAGAAAATTATTTAGCCTATACATCAATGAATGAGGTTTATTGTTGAGGTTAAATAAAGTGCATGACTTACATCTGAAACAATAAGATTTTGAATACAAGCAGCTGACCTCAAAGACTGCACAGCCTAATTCTTCCATGGTGAGACCTGGAGGACTGGGATGAAGTTTGGCTAATGTACACTAACCTGTTTTAGGCTCAACTCAAACTCATATGAATCTGGTAAAGCTGAATAATTATTTGTTGCAACAGCAGTAAACTTATAAGTAACAAGAGTCGTAGCATTTTACTTACATATGTACATGTTCATGTATGTATCAGGGTTCTTATGAGATGCGATGTGATAAGAGTAGTAGCGTGGGCATGTGTGCACTGTGATATTAGCCACAGTGACTTCTGTGTAAATTAGATTAGTGCAGGCCTGTCACAGGGAGAGGAATGTATTAAACAAGCAGAGGCCCGTAAGTGCTTTATGAAGGCACGCGCCGTGTTTCATCACAGCTATAATAAAAGTGATAAACGGGGAGATGGAAATAACCCAGACTGGGGCCAAATGATCACTGCGCTCCTTTAGTGGGAGCATCAACAGCAGCTGCACGCCGCTCTCTCAGCACGGCTGGGCCTTGCATTAGATTAATTATTGAGAGGGGTTCCATATCAGCTTGGGAAACACCACATCAATAAATAATGGTGTCATTTTAAGCTAGAGGATGAAAATTGCAACAACTGTGGGAATAGTTTTGAAAAAATGACTGCTTATAATAGCGTCTGGTAAAAGTGGTGCTTGACAACGTTGTGTTTCAGTGTTGTGACGCCACACAGCTCTCAGCTTTTGGTTAGCAGGCGATTAAATGGAAGTATGGTTCATGATGGTCTTAGACGTCGCCTACTTCTTTGGGGCTCAACAACAAAGTTAATATTTAGCATATCTCAAAGCTCCACTGCATGATCTTTACGCTGATTTTTGCTGTTCTTTAAGAAGCTGTCTCTAAAGCTGCAAGCCTGTAAATGGCTTACTATAATCTTATGATATGGTAATGTGTACTTTCCATATTCTACAGAGTGAAAGACTGTAGTGGATGCTCCTGTCAGTCAGCGGCTGTTTGGTAAGAAGATTTAAACTCAACATGCCTTCAGTGGCAATCTCATGGAAAAAATAAATCAGTTATATTGCAATGGCTTTTGCAGAAAGAAAGGAAGTGACTCATGCATATTCTGAACATATTTTGAGTTACGTTAAATAAACAGACAACAGGCACCAGCACCATGGTGATGTAATAGTACTACTATACATTTAAATAACGATGATGTGCACTGTAGTTTATACTAGGTTTCATTAAGATTCTCTGTATGTTTGCTTAGTAAATCTCACATTACTTAAATAAATAGGCTGTCTCCATGACAGCTGTAGTCACCCAGCTGTTTGCTCTAGCTTCATAATTCATAGACATATGAGAGAGCAGTATTAAAGAACAGTATTAATTTATCTCTGAAATCTTGCAAAGAATAGCCTCTTTGAAAGAATCTAAAGTATAGCTAAGGATTTGTATCAAAACCCCACAGATTCAAACTCAAAACCCAAAACACCACATATTTTTTCTCAGCAGCATGATTAAGGAGGGCATGGAATTATTCTCTGAATTCAGTAGAGCTCAACTAAAAGCACAAGGCTATGCAGACCCGTGCTGACACTGGAAAAAAGAAAGTAGACATACTGAATAAAACTGTACTCAATGGCATTTCTATGGGGATGACTCACACCACTTCTTGTGGATAAGGCTCTCTCATTTCCATGTATTTTCCCCCAAATTGCATGAGACTGGGTCTTTATTTTCCTCTACAGCCATTAATTTACTGGTGATTCATTCTTGCTGCACAGCACAGTGACACTTCTTTAAATTGCTCAGAATATATTGCTCGTCCTCAGATTTAATCTCAGTTCAACACAAGAAAAACACAGTGAGTGTGAAGTCATGTTGGGAGAGGGACTTTTTGACATGAGTAAAGTGACTCATTTTGAGCTGAACATTTCAATTAAATTTTAGCTTTTAGAACATGATTCGTGTGATGCAAGCTCAGAAATCTGACTACCTGCATAAAGCCTGCTGTCACTTTAACTACTTTATGAAGTAATCTTAGTGAGGTTGGACTATTAATAATAGAGGGAAGAATATGAAGTATGAAACTAAAGGTATTATTACAGCAAGTATAAAAAGTCAACACACCACTGTTGAAATGCCAGGTTTTTGTGGTGTGAAAACTGAGATCTAGATAAAACAATCTCAGAACTTTTCAACCTTTCATGTCACCTACAAATACTTCAGCTTTGGATAATAAAGACCGCAGGCAGATGGAAAGACAAGTTCTGTCCTGGTACCTCTGAAGCTGTCAATTTGCAAACTGAATTATCTGTTGACTGAAATATATAAATAAAAATGGTGTGGTCTTACTGGGATTTACATCTGCAAACATGAGAAAGTCACTGTGCCTTCGAAAAGAATAGCACAGAACTCAAGAAAACCAAAACGTGACAATTTGATGTTTTGTTTTGTTTGCTTCCATTTGTAATTTTTTTTTTGTATTCATGAAAAAAAATGTGTGATTCACAGTATAAACTCTCCTGGTCAAATCATTAAAAAGTTAAAAACATATTAGCAATGTGTGCATACACCTATTAGAGATAACATTATCACCACCTGCCCAATATTGTGTAAGTGTAATGTAAGTACTGTTTTGATGAAAGGGTCTGCAGCGTGTCAAAGTAACATCCATATGTATGGGACAACCCAAGGTTTCCCAGCAAAATATTGCCCGAAGCATCACACCTCCTCCTCCAGCTTACATTCTTCCCATAATGCATCCTTGTGCCAGCTGTTCCTCAGGTAAGTGACGCACGCACACTGGGCCATCCGCATGATAGAAAAGAAAACATGATTGATCAGACCAGGCCACTGCTTCCATTGCTCCTTGGGCCAGTTCTGTCCCAAGTGTTGGTCCTCTCGGTAATGAACACAGGTCAGCATGCGCACCCTGACTGGTCCCATACACAACAAACTGCACTGTGTAGTCTGACACCTTTTTATCAGAACCAACATGAACTTTATCTGCAATTTGAGCTACAGAAGCTCATCTGTTGGCTCAAACCAGCCTTTTCTTTTCATAAATGAGCCTTGGCTGCCCAAGACCCTATCGTGGACTCACCACTGTTCCTTCCTAGGACCACTTTTGATGGATAGTAATGCCTACAGACAGCTACACTTTGGGAAATGCTCTGACACAGTCATCTAACCATAACAATTTAGCCTTAAGCCAAAAAAACTTAAACCAGCCCATTTTTCCTGCTTCGGATTTGAGGACAAAATATTCACTTGCTCCCTAATATGTCTCACTCGCTAACAGGTGCCATAATGAAAAGATATTCAGTGTTATTCATTTCACCTGTCAGTGGTCATACTGTTATACTTGATCAGTATATAGTTTTTTTTCTTCAACTGGACAACCAAATAAAGGCACACACACACACACACACACACACACACACACACACACACACACACACACACACACACACACACACACACACACACACACACACAAAGTGTGGCGGTTGGTTATTCAGGAAACAGGAACAGATGAGTCTGAATAAAAACCAACAAAGAAAAATCCACAGAAAAAAATCAAAAACTAACAAAAGCAGGAGGAGGTTATGTGGGAATTACAGGAAGGATAAACAGCTCAAAAGACAAACTGACAACTGACAAGGCAGCAAACAGAGTAACTACACAAGAGGAGCACACTAGAGGTGACATGAGGGCAGAGGTGGCAATTGAAAAAGTGAGAAACATAAGCACTATCAGAGGAAGCAAAACAAACTCAGACACACAAGCCAGTGTTTAACGGAAACATAGAAATGCAAGGAAAAAAGAAATAAAAAGCTAAGGACATGGCAGTGACCACGACGCAGTGTCTGGTTCTTTGATAAGCATAAACATTTTGTAGGCAAAGCTGTGAGTCACAAGGTATAATTCAGCAAGAAACAATCACTGAATTCAAAATTCTGCTAATGAAGAGTGTAAGGAAGCAAAAGAGTGGCTGTTAACTATGGCGCCACACTGTGACAACAGCTATGGCAGTGAATATGATGATTTGACTAGCCTCTTCTCCTTGGCAACCCATAGTTGACCATTATAAAATAGACCAGCCTGCCATTCCAAATTGATGGGCACAGCATGATTGTTCAGAATATTAGTCACCTTTTCTTATTCTAAGAAATGCGCTTGAATAGAGCAGAGCTCTAAATGAATGGATTCGTTTAAGCTTTAGAATGAACGCCACCCTTTTCAAGTTCATTATGATGATGGCGCTGACAACCAACCCATGCAAAGATTTCAGTGGGTGTTTTATGTATCAGAAAAACCACAGCATAACTAGCAATATAATGTAGGGTGATGTAACTTTGCACTCTGGATTTTACTTTGGTAAAGTTACACAAAATTTCACAAAGAAGTTAGTGCTTAAGAAAAAATTGATGTACAACATAGTGTCAATCTGTGAGACAATAACATGCTATGACATTGCTTGACTACAGTTTAATACACATCTTTTATTTTCTCACTCATATGCCCCTAAAACAACCCTCAGCTGCAAGGGAAAAAAGACAGTGATTCTCTTAAAAAGATGTTCACTGTCAGCAGGCTGCCATCTTTATTGCCCTTGAAGTGGCCCAGTGGGACTGAACAATGCTGGGACTGCGTTCGCAATCACTCCTCGGCTTGTTCGTATAAATCCTTTCTTGTTTGGGTTGAGGTTCAAGCTCCTGGGGCCTCCATTAAAGAGATGCCACAGTGGAAAGTGTCCCAGAGAGCAGGAAACCCATAAGAATTATTGGGACAACCATACTCAGTGTTTGCTATTGCTTAAATATGCAGTAAGACAGAAGAGAGAGTATTGGACAGAGAGATAAAAGGCTATGTGGAAAACGCAGGATAGTGGATTGATATAAAGTACAAGAGGATCTAAAAAGGAAAAGAAATAAATAGAGGGGAAGCCAGTACAAAAAGAAAGACAACCTTCAGAGATGTCTCGTAGGCCCAGCTGAGCAGTCTCTCTGGCTTTTCTCTTAGAAAAAGCTTGTGATGTGCATGAGATGAAAACAAGCCAAACCACAGAGCACCTGTTTTTTTGTCCTTCCTTTAACCTCTGGCTCAAAGCACTGAGCACTGCACTCACAGTGAAGTCTGACACAATCTCGAAACTTTGGCTAAAAGTTTACAAGTTTAATTACAAGTGTCCAATCTTATATTTTCAATATTTCATATTTCAGACCACATAGGCAAGCAAAAAATGGGGACCTGTACCATAAACAGCTGCCAACCTTCTTGAAATGGGCTGCATTTCGAAATCATTTTGTTCACTGCTAACCCCTGGGCTTTCTGCAGTTCAGCTATATACACAGTAATTTGCAGCGTGGGAGAAATGTTTTATGTATAGTATGCGCTATAGAATGTGAGACTGTAGTTTCTGGACTGTTTAAACATGAAATACCATCAACCTATCAACAACAACTATGGTAGCAAAGTGGTAGCTTATTTTTGTCTCAAAGTACTAGTAATTAACCCATTAATTACAAGACAATATGTCATTATGAAGAAAGCGGCAGCTAATTTGCATTCTCCGTAAAATCAAAATATATGTTTGGAACTTTTTCCCAATCCACATTAATACCTAAATGTTTTTTTTTTTTTTATCACCCTCTGATTATCAGTCATTTAAGAAACATTTACAATTCTTAAATAGCCTCACAGACTTTACAGCATTTGCCTTTAACGTTGTATATAGTCCTTAAAAAGTCTTTATAAATTCTATATAACTTTCATGTATAGTTGCTACACTTTGCAAAAAAATATTCACTGAGGGTTTATATCAAAACCTGCTTATACTGTTATGATATGTCCATGCAACTACAAGTATCAGACCAGTGAAACATTTTAAAGTCAAGTGGTAGCACAGCTGCTGAATCGCTGCTGAAAGAGCTGCAGCCGTGTCTGACATTTAACAAGCTCTGCAGCAGTGTATGTCCAGTCAGCATTTTTGCTGTAGGTTCATGTCAAAGTGTAGTTTAAAAACACACATACAACAAATATATATTGTTTTATATCTTTTCTTATAAAATAGTTTAAATCCAGTCCCATAAAGTATTATTCCTATAGTTGTATTCATTATAAATATGTGACATATGAAGTTAAAGAAAGACATTTTATTTGCTATAAGATTGCTGTACATTTACTTTCACATCAAAAAGAAAATCAGAAGGTCCTTAAATTTCCTGTTCATTTTAGATACATGAATTGCTCACTGCAAAGCTCATGATCTTGATACTGACACTGCTACTGATCACAGAGGGCAAATGTGAGGCCGGATAAATTAAATGGATCACATTCCATTAAGTGCTCTCTGTGACACACAGTCAGCTATTTCTGAGAGTCATTTCTGCCTAAACTTCCTTTCTTTATTTGTTAGATAATAACTGATATGACTTACAAAGAGAGAGAGAGAATGAAGAAATTCATTATGTCATTATAAGGGATACACTAACAATCATCCTGTAACTGGGGTCTCAGTGGTTATGCTGCAGATTCTTTTTTTACTGACATTTTTAGAAGTGTAATGTATACATACACAGCTCATATGATATCTAAAATTTGAAGCTGGTCTTTTATGTTTTAGATATCACAGAAAAATCCCTGAAGGGATTTCTGAGATATTGAGAAAAGGGTGGGCCACATGGACAGATGACAGATCAAGAGCATCCCTGCGGCTATCATTGTTCAATATAAGCCTAAAAATACAGTTTCATTTCAGTGGCCATCTTTGAATTTTGGCTTGACAATACAATATTTTGTGCCCAAAAAAAAAAAAATCACTGGAGGTAACTCTGGCCTCAAGATAGTACTAACAGGTAATTTGTCTCACATTAAGCTATTACTGTCTCTCTGAACTTAGCCTTTTAAAAAATGAAGGGACACTCTAAATTAGATTCACTAAACTGTGCCAAAAATCTGGAACACTGCTTGTGATCACAAGAGACTTTCTTCAAATAGTAATGTAATATCCTTCACACGTTAATTTATCAGACTGAGGTTTTCTTTAGTCTTGGAGTCTTATGTAATGGCATCTAAAAACCAAGCTTTAAACTATAATAACTGCTAAAATGTGTTCACTGTCCAATTTAAAATAGAGCAGATCCAAGGTAAGTGTATACATTTATGATTTTTTTGTATTAGCTTTTTATTTATTTTTTTTTTTTTTATGTTTTTTTATGTTTTTTTTGTTTTTGTTTGTATTTTTTTTTGTTTTTTTTTTGTTTTTTTTTTTTGGTTTTGTTTTTTTTTGTTTTGTTTTTGGTTGTTGTGTTTTGGTGTGTTTGTGTTTTTGGTGTGTTGTTGTGTGGGGTGTGGTTTGGGTGGG
>VURO01004108.1:6115-28048 GCA_015108175.1 Pelvicachromis taeniatus | reverse complement strand
TGGTAGGTTTACAGTTGTGCCATACTCCTTCCATTTCTGAATGATTGCTTGAACAGTGCTCCGTGGGATGTTCAAGGCTTGGGAAATCTTTGTGTAGCCTGTAAGCCTGCTTTATATTTCTCAATAACTTTATCCCTGACCTGTCTGGTGTGTTCTTTGGACTTCATGGTGTTGTTGCTCCAAATATTCTCTTAGACAACCTCTGAGGCCGTCACAGAGCAGCTGTATTTGTCCTGACATTAGACTACACACAGGTGCACTCTATTTAGTCATTAGCACTCATCAGGCAATGTCTATGGGCAACTGACTGCACTCAGACCAAAGGGGGCTGAATAATTACGCACACCCCACTTTTCAGTTATTTATTTGTAAAAAATGTTTGGAATCATGTGTGATTTCCGTTCCACTTCTCACCTGTACACCACTTTGTGTTGGTCTTTCACGTGGAATTCCAATAAAATTGACTCATGTTTGTGGCTGTAATGTGACAAAATGTGGGAAAGTTCAAGGGGGCCGAATACCTTTGCAAGCCACTGTATCTCACACTAAGTCAGACTGATATCGTCTCTCTGTTTTCATTCAGCATTTACTTTCACTGTGGCCTTTATTTTAGCCAATGTAGAACATTTAGTTCAGTTAAAACACATCACAGGTTGAAAACAAAGCTCAGATTAGAGCTAACGTCCTTCCCTCCCCATCCCCAACTGGCTCCCTCTTCCCGCTCCATCACACCCACCTTGGGGTGCAGGGGTGTCACCGGGGTGTAGGGGAGGCATCTCCCCCGTCGCCATCTGGCCACATGTGCCTCAATTTTATTCCACAACCCAGACATGCACATTACTCAAACTCTCATTACACATACATATAGGGCCTGTTTACTCAGCCTCACCTGTGGCGCCGGTGCCCACCTCTCAATTTTAAATGCATGTAGACATTGAGGGTTTCTAGGAGGGGCCGTGCTGACACCTGCTGCTCTCTGGCAGGTAGCACACCTGCCAGAGAGCAGCAATACTGATACTAGATGTCAGGGGATTCATCGCCTTGGAACCATAAATGTTAGTGAATAAAGCCATACTGCCATCTACACAGCCATGCATTGCTACTTGTTTTACGTCAGTCGCTCTTTCCTACCAGTGATAACTGCTGGTATGGGTTCATTCAGCTCCTCCACTGACTCAAAGATCTTCTTGTAGCTGGCAGCAGGATGCTCCACGCTGCAAAAAAAATAGAAAAAGGTTTTTATTTATTTTGGAGTTATTTCTTAAAGAAATTCAGAAACAAATGAAATGTGTCTAGGCTATGTGTTTTGTCAACCGCTTGTTCCTTGCTTGTCTTGTTAGCGGCCAGTTCATTTGTTTGTTTGTTTTATGCACATTTTACCCATTGTCCTCCCGTCAAACGGAGGGCGTATGTACTTGGTTCCGTTTGTTTGTCTGTTTGTTTGCAGTCTAGCATCCACAGCTTTCAAAATATCATTTTCACATTTTCTGAGACGGTAAATACCAATAACAGCTCGAGCTGATTTACTTTTTGTGAAATTCAGGTCAAAGTCAAGGTCACACCAAATGTGAAAATCTGTAAAAACTTTATATTTCCTCAGTTGTCTTCAAACTTCACAAGAATATAGTGGGCCTCCTCCGGGGCTTTTGAGTGGTCTTGTTTTGTCGTGTATTATTATTTCAGTGTTTTCTTACATTTTTCTATTCTTTTGAAAAAGCAACATTCTTTCTCACAATCGTGTTTTTCTGTTCCTTGCTTGGCTGCATTACTGTGGTAGAAGCAGGGCTGAAATTCTTCCTCAGTTGCTCGGCCAAGATTCCTTCAGAGTACATACAGCGGCCCTTCTGAGCTTTTCTAAGATCCATGGAGTATTTTACTGCTGCACCAACGACTTGCTGGGAAATTTCAGGTTGAAACTCTCGAGGTAAACCGTTTGAAATCTGCTCCGATGACTCATCATCAGATCGTTTCTCGCATAGCAGAACAAAGCACCTCTGCAAGCTGCTTTCTCTTATGTCGTTGGGGAAAACCAGCAAACCCCAATCTCGAAAAGTCATTCTCAAGCGTTTCTCTTCACTGCCATGCATCTGAGAAACTAAAGAGAATATGTTACTCACCGGCTGACCATGCTGCTACACTCTTCACACACTTTCACACAAGCTGCTTACAAAAGAGGCTCTGGCTTGCATTTAAAGCCCACACAGATTCCCTGTGGTAAGCAATGGAAACAGTGCCCCATCCACCCTCCTCCTCTCCTTCTCCCCTCCCCTTTTCCATCCCTCCTCGCTCCCTGTCCTCTTCTTCTCCACCTCTCCTCTCCTATTTTCCCTTCATGCATTTTGCTCCCCCTTTTCAGCACCCACCTCTTCCACCTCCCCCCCCAAGTCTTAACAGGACCCGAACAAACCAGCTTTGTGTCGTCTCCTTTCAGACGTCAGGCCCCCGGCTCTTTGCAGAACTTTCTCCAGCCCGCCTAAACAAGGTCTGGGAACACAAACAGTCACCAGTGACGTGGGTCAAACTAACAAATTCAGCATTTAAAAGCAGTGTGTTTGAAGGTGGACATGTTTGCAGAAAGAATCTTATCTAATTAGTTCCAGACAGCTTTGACAACGGCCGAGAAACTATTTTAATTAGCTACTCAGTGAGGAAGGAGACTAACACACACACAGTGGCTTAACAGACTGATGCTGATTAATGAGTGTTAATAAATAAACAAAAAAAGTGTGGTGTCAAACATATGGTCCTTGGTTTGAGAATGACTGTCCAACCTGTTCATTTCATCCTGTGACAGGAATCCTGTGAATTCTTACTGGTTTGAGGCGCTTTCACACTGATAGATACCACCTGCGGCCTGCAATATCACAAGAAATTAAGGCGGGTAAGTCAAGGAGCCGTCTCAAAGTGTTTCTTTAATTTACAGCTTAAAGGTGAGAGCTATCTAGACAAGGCTTTTGGGTCTTGACTGCGATTGTGGTGTTAGTGTCTATTGGAGGGCGTTCAGTTGCATTACCTGACAAACATTATGACGCAGAACAACCATTAATTTTGTGATTCAGATTTAGTGAATTAAATTATAGTATTTGAAAAATCAGTTAGCGCAAATTATCAGGGACTTAGCATCTTATTGTAACATCTAAATATCTCTGTTTCTGGATCACAAAATCCAACAAGACAGCAGCTAAAATGCTATAACCTACATATTTAAGGCAGAATCCAGAAACCAATGGGAAATCATGGTTACTGTGTCCATCTTTTAGATGCAGTCTATGGTTATTGTTACACCAAGTATCGTATAAATATTGGATCACAAGAAAGATCAGAATATCACAGTGGCACTATTTCAAAGAAACACTTAAACTACGTTTTATTTATGGAGGACAATAAAAATAAGCCAAACAGATGAAATCATAAGTTCATCTGTTTAACATTAGCAAATAAACTTTGTGGTTTAATTCTGACTGCCAATACTTAGAATATAGCTACTTCTAAAAGTAACAAGCCAAGACACTTTGGGCATGCTAAAGTTCAAATGTTTGTATTAAATGAGCTTCTTTAGTAGCTTCCTGGCTGCTCGTGTTTGTTCTGCCTGCTGCCTTGTGAAGCAGCTTTTAGGTTTAAGGAATATTAAGGATATAAAATGCATCTAAGTGGTGTTCCATTATAATTTTTAATTTTAGATTAGTTTAGTTTAGTTAATTTTAGACACTTTTCACAGGTTGTGTAATTCACCTCAGCTTACTAATTACCTGTCAGCACGAAACACTGGAATAAATGATTTTTTTTACTCCTTAAAAAAAAAGAAGTCGTTGTCGTCACATGATCCTGATTACTAATACAAAACTGTGAAGCTGCTTTTAGGTTTAAACAATCTCCAGGATACAAAATGCATTTAGGTGTTTCTCAATTATGATTTTAACATCAGTGCAAAAAAAACAACAACAACAAAAAAACAAAACAAAACTCTCCAACACAAACATCAATTTAATATCAAAGGAGAAAATCCTGCTAGGTGGATGATTAACACCATACATACTTAATAATAATAGTGTTCTAAATAAGACTTCAATACAAACACCGCTGAAACAATGAACAGCTAAACAAGTTTATTTCCCGGGACTTTGCATAGTAAACAATGTAGAGGAACATTTGTAGGTACAAAACACAGAGAACACTGATGATGAATGAATGTGGGGTAAAACATGCACGCACCATCTGATCTGAGGTAAACAAACATAACAGGGTAGAAGTAATACTTCATGTAGCTTAAGATAAATAAAGGAGCGTTTGACACTATTTGAATATTAAGATTTCTTCAGACACTTGACATGAGTTGTGTAATTCCCCTCAGCTTACCAAACACCTGTCAGCATGAAGCACTGAAATGAATGGATGCACATTCAGGTCAAGCTCTCACTAGGCACTATCCATGCCAGGGGCATATCAGGTGTCTGATGGAAAACTTGGGTTTGGGAAGCCTAATAAGCCTTAAATACCTATAAATGACCACACTGGTGATTGACTGGCCTACCTCCAAGTGCAAACAATCTACTAAACAAAGCAGGAATGAGACACACAAGCTCAACAAGTAAAAAGAAACTGGAAAGATTAACGCAATTTAAAATAACTGAGTTAGAAATGAAAAAGCTGGCACCCAAAATAATCACCACAAAATAAAAATAAGATCTTAAAAAGGTTTTAAAAACTCCACAGAGGGAAACATAAGATGAGGGCAAAGAAAGAGGAAATGCTCAACATCAGGCCTGACAAATACTTACAAATAAAATTTAAGCATCTACGATACAAAATATTGAAACTTTATAAAACATCAGCATAACAACAACAACTAGCACTCCTTCTGCTGTCAGCATTCATATAAATTAAGAAATATATCTAATTGCTCCCATATTGACCAGTGATCTTAGAATTGCATATTTCTCTCCCAATTGCCTTCTGATGCTTGCTTACTTAGTTGAACACACACACACACACACACTAAGGAAAAGTGAGGGGACAACAGGTAAAGTACCTTTCTTCATAAAACATGTATTCAGAGAACCTAAACGGTATGAACGGCTCTGCAGAGCTACCGTCACAAGCCTTCATCTAAGTCAGCATCAAAACTCAATACAAATATACACAAGACATGAATACACAAACCAGCTCCTGTTAAAATCATCCTGGCTGCAATAACAGCGTTTCCAATGTAACACACTGCTTTTGGGTGCCATGGGGAAAAACAACAAATTGTCCTGCCAGGAGTGTGATATCAGTGCAGCGATCGTGACGTGAGCGGCGAGAGCGCCCCTCCTGCAGTCGTTCAGTTCCTCATGCTGAAAGCTTTGGTCTTCTTGATGTTGAGGAGTGGAGGTTTAATCTTTGGTTTGTTGTCAGTCTTGCTCTCTCCGTCCGAGGAAGGGAATCGTTGCCTGTAGATGTCTGGGTACTGCTTCTGAAACTTGGAGAACAATAAGAAAATTACACTTTGCTGATTCTGCAGATTTCCAGCATTTCTGAGGATGTGAAGTGACTTGTTATATACTTGCGTGAATTCAGGAATCTGATGGCTACTGAAAATAGCTTTCAGTTGAAAATACTGCAAATTGACTCAAATACAAATAAATGAGGGTGTCACTGTTACTTCTCCCATAGGCAGGTGGGATACCGTTTAAAAGCCTGTTTGGCGTGTTAGTTACCACCGTCACAGTTTGAAACAGTTATCATCATTCAATACTGAAGGAGATTTGAAACTTGACGAGAAACTTATTGGTGAAGTTCAAGGGTTACAAATCCAGAGAGGAAGAGGGACACTTCTTTATACACTTTGCAGCTTTGTGCAAACAGAAGGAGACTTAAGGCATCGCCTGGACATTGAGTAGAACATACCTTAATTAACCAAATCTAAACTATATGTAAAGATAAACCAAAGGAATTGGCTAACCATATCCTTTTTTTTATAGATGCATATACCCCTCACTCTCCATTATGTATCAGAATTAAAAACCTATGATGCAGCAGCTTTACATTGATGCTCAGTCCAAAACTATCCAAGTCCAAGTAAGAAGCGTCAGTCGTTACCTGTTTCAGTTTCTTGCGTCTGTCCTTCTCACTGATGTTTTGGTCTGTCACCAGGATCTCTAGCAGCTCCTCCATGGCCTTCTGAGAGGACTCCAGTTTTTGCTGTTCAAACTCAGCGCCACTGATCTGATGGCAGAACGTGTAGACTGGCACTGGAGGGCAAACCGGATTGCCTTTGTCAGTCTTTGAAACAGAGTCCATCGGGACCTGGAATCAGGACGGTAAAAACACATCATTGTGCGGCCACGAAAAAAATCAACATGTTAAAAGATTTTAAAGCTCCCAATGAAGCTGGCAGATTCCCCACAGAGCTCCAGCAGCATGAAAAGGTGTATTTTGAGACAAGTTTGGCATTCACAGCTATCAGTTTGCATTTGAACAGACATGCATGGTATCACTTACTCTGCTTCTTTATGAATTAGTTGATTGTGGTTTACAGTTTGAAGGTATACCTGTGCTGTTCGTAGGTACTGTATACGGTCACTGATGGCACCAAGCAGGTACTCTGGGACTGAGAGGATGCTTTGCTGATGGTCCATTAAAAATGACACCAGCCTGGTTGCTAACAGCTCATCCAAATCACACTCCTCAGCACTGCCCAGGACACAGCCTGAAAATGTGTGAACCATCTGAAATCCACAACAAACATCCAGACACACAAGTGAATATAAGGCAAATAAACAGAGACATCATGATAAAAGAACACTGCATACATGTGCCCACACATCTTTAGGGAATGTTCAGAGTATTAGAGAGGAACAAAAGTATTTGTTAGCGCCTCACCAATGTCCGGGTGCCGATGGCAGGGTGGAGGCGAGGCATGTCTACATTCTGGCTGATGCGTGACGCCATCCTCATGAGCAGCTGCAACTTCCTGCGGGAGGCGGGTGGAAGGAGGAGGGTGCAGAGCTGCAGGGCCTCAATGGCTACACGTTCACACTGAGGCTGGAGAACGCCTACATGCAGGAACACCGTTAGAAAGTCACGGACACGCAAGTAAGTGTTTTCAGTCAAACTGAAGCACCACTCTTCAGGACCACATTCATCCATTGCTACGTCACATTTGCTAGACTACACAATGAATGGATGAATGAGAAGATGAATCAACTACAGCTATGGTGTGAAATGAGTCAGGAACATGACGCCGTGACACAACTGCCACACTGGAATGAAGGACTCCTGCGCCATCCTTGATTTTAGACCGTTTCTATAGATTTTAAAGAAATGGCTCTTTGATTTTCTACAGCCTCCTGGAGTCTGTACAACAAAACAAGCTCTACTTATCTGGCTAAACTGTGCTGCAGCTACATGAGCTATTGAATGTTAAAGGTCAACTGCTTAATGCAAAAACAGAGGTCATTTTCTGGAACTGGCCTCTCTGCTTCATGCTTTGAGTGAGGGAACAAACTGAAACTAGTAGGGGTTAGACGTTAGATGAGGTTAATTTGATTAGATACAAACACAGAGACAGGTAGAGGTGAGAGGGTCTTACTGTGCTCAGTTTGGTTTTTGAGGGGCTGGGAGTTGCCGGCAGACACAGACACAGGTGCTTTGAGCAGTGAAACAGGTTGTAACGTGTGGGACACATCCAGAGAGCTGAGGCAGCGGCGAACAGCAGCAGGTGCAGGAAGCGTCCAAAGATTAGAGGTGCTGGAGGCCGGTCTGGGCCCACTGGGTCCTGTAGCAGCATTAGACCCTTGTGCTTTGGTTGCGGCAGATGAGAAAGAAGAAGGGAAAGGACGAAAAGAGGAAGCGAAGGGATGACAGGAAGACAGTGATGGAGGATGTGAAGCTGAGGAAGCTTGAAGCTGACTGGAGGAAGAGTTTACGCTGAGGCAGCTGGCTGCTCGACCCTGCCACTTAAGCTCATTGACATCTTCCTCCCTGGTCTCTATGACGATGTCCAGGCAGCTGCTGAAGCTGTGAGGCCGTAAAGAACGAGGTCTGTGTGAAGCTGACAGTCCAGCCACAGGTATGACAGACAGCCTGCTTTTGGCTGTAGCTCCCGGAGCATTTTCAGAAGTAATGGATGCTGGTTTAGACAAAGATGTACTGAATGAAGGAGTGCGACGTGTTGTGATGGAAGAGCTGTCGTCCTGGCTCCTGTTGCTATAGGCGCAGGATGCCAGGCTGTCACTGGACAGGAACAGCTGTTGTCTGGTAAGAGGAGCAGAGTCATCCAGGATGGTTTCCAGGGAGCAACTCCTGGTTTGAGGTCTGGTGGGAACAACTGTACTGAGACTGATGCAGCTGCCCCCTATCAGGCCGTTGCCCACACCAACGCTGCCGCCTCCTTTCAGTGCTGCCATCCGGGACTGAAGTTTCCCACCAATTACCTCGCTCATGGGGGATTCTGTCTCGTCGCATGTCCCCTGTCTGAGCAGCGACAGAAGGAGACACTCTGTGGAGCGAAATGACGACTTGGCTGGAGGGGGGACTGCAGGAAGGTCCGACTTCTTGCGCTTCAAATGCTGGCGAGTAGCAGGCGCAGCAATGTAGCCGCAGAACACTGAAAGCGGATGAAGACACGGAGAAGGGGGGGCAGAGAAAGCCAAGGGGGGTGGGCAGGGTGTCAGTGCAAGCAGACAGCAAAGGGGAAGGAGAGGGTTTAGTTAGTTCAAACCATTACTGTTCATACAGCTGACCAGGCACAACACAAAAAGTGCAACAGTTCACATCACAGTTAGGATTCCACAAACAACCAACACTTCTGTTAGGAGGTCACAAAGCACTGTTAGACGTCAAACACAACTCAGTGTGGAGACAACCTGTCAGCAAAGACCTGCAGCCAAGTTTGATCCCAACACAACACCAACATGTAGATTCTGAAAGGCCTAAAGGATCAACAGGAAGCAGCAAACCCACCTAGAACGTTGATAAACAGTTCATACAGTTCATATGTGAGCAGTGGCTGCGGGAGGCTGTAGAAGTAATCAGACACTGTTTTGAAGACATCTCTTTCAAAGCCAGGATAGGATTGCTGTGTGCCGTTGTACTTTGGCCCTGGAAATAAACGCCACGTTACTGCAGCTGTAACAACACTGAACAATATCTGAAAGTTTATATACATTTTTACCCCTTCAAATGTGATTTAGATCCATCAAACTAAATTAAAAAAATAAATAAAAATGTATAAAATAGTTTTTTCCTTTTAAAACTCTTTAATGGAGGACATAGGTGCTGCTACTCACAGTTAGCCAGGCTCCTCATGGCAGACAGAACCCAGTCTGGAAGGTCATCTATGGAGGCAGTTCATATGTTAAACTCTTTGTTGGTTTAAAGTATAAAGCAGGAATGTCAAATGCATTTTACATTGTCAGCCCCCTTTGATCTTAAGTGGGCTGAACAAATGAAGCTCCTCTTTCTTTACCAAGGGCACCACTGTAATTTTTGTTATGTTCTAGTAACATAATGATAATATTAAACTTACTACAGTGTAAGATTAATGGACTAAAGCAGGGGTCTCAAACTTGTCACCCACGTCACCCCTACTCACGTATATTGACATGAAGAAATCTAATGCAGTTTGGCCATTTAAGTTACTTTTTTGTCAGGGGGGATTTGTTTGTTGTTGAGTGCAATGTTAAAATAAGTTCTTTAAAAAGCAAAATAAATATTTAATATGAAGGCAATATGAGCAGAGAGTACAAACATTGTTGAGAGGTTGGCTGTGTTAGTCCAGTGGGAGTTATTTGTAAAGGAAGCAATTTTCCCTAGCAGTCAAAAACTAATGTGTAACTTTATGTCTGCATTTTTATTTTGTTAAATACGAAGAAAATGATAGCAGTGCTGCCACGTGTCTGGCCAGAAAGAGTACTAATGTGTTTATTTGGTAGTTCAACGAAAGGCTTCTGTTAGTAAAGAGTGAGAAGAAAAATAAATGTGTGTTCATGGCTGCAATTTTGTCTTATTATAAAAGATTTCAAATGTTAAAAAACAAACAAACAAACGACTACATTTTCAGAAATATTTGTGGGTGCCTTCTTGTTTGTTTGGTTTTTGTTGTGCTACTTGAACACTAAAATGGTCCACCAATAAGATGACAGTGCCAGCAGTAGCCCACAGCTCATTTAAGACCACTGGATTAAAGGTTTTAAGGATTATGTCCAGACTTATTGGCTCAAAATTGCCCAGAAACACCACATTTTCACAGATACTTTCACCCAAAGAAACACTATTTTGCTATTTTGGCCTTTTACACTCAAGACTGGCACTTCAGCCTTTAGTATATGATTCATAGCACATCCCTATGGTGAAAAGCATTTTTTCAAAGATGAGGTCTTCATACGTAAACTATCCTGTAAATGTTTTTACTTTTTTCTTCATACTGGTGTGTGAACGTACTGGTCTTGTTGTCCAATGTGACCACTCCGTGTTTGTTGACTTTGGTCATGTTGTGGATAATGTTCTGTGGATTCACGTAACGATGGTCTAAAACCTCATCAAGAGACGGAACATCCAGAATCCTCTGAAGGCTGAAACACATACACAAGTTTTAGATATACACGGAAGTCTTTCTCAGTTTTTTTAAACACAGAAGGGTTTTTTGGGGGGTTAAATTTGTGTGTTCATACTGGGTCAGCGTGATGTCTCTCCAGATCTCATGTTCATCCTCCACTGTCAGCTCTCGTCTCTGTTTCTGCTGCTCTTCTGTTGGCTGATTGTCACCTTCCTGTTGTGTTCGGAGTGCAGGATCCACATTTTCCTGAAACAGATGTACAGATCAAGAACCAACATCACAGAGTGGATCTTATTTTTTATTTTTATTTTAGATTAGTACAAAACTGCATCTGTGAACATGTTTTTTGTATTGAAAGCAACATATTATCGCTTCAATTTGAAACTGTGATGAATCTAACTCACCTGGGTCTCCTTCTCCTGCCTCCTTGTGCTTCTAAACTTGAAGAAACCTTCTTTGTCCTTGAATGAAGGTCTCTTTTTTATGGATCTGGAGTCTGAGGCTGGAGCTGAACAGGGTATGGGTTTCAGAGGAGAAGTGGAGGGAAACCTGTGGAGAAAGACAAAAACGACAGACTGTTTGATCCTGTGTGTAGCAGAATCAACATATTAAGCCCCATTTTGTTAAATAACCCCCCAAAAGCACTTTCTGCCAACAGATTACCTGTACAGCACATTGTTGTCCTCCAGGTCCTCTGTTCCCCAACGTCCCTTTACATCTTCAATCACATGGTTTTTCAGAAACTTCTTCAGAAGCTGAACTGTCTGTTGCCTGTTAACATCAGGGCCAAAGTTGCTGTTGTTGCAGAGCAGCTGGTGCAGCCAATCAACAGCAGCAGAAGCCGTGAAGCAGGAAGCATAGTGCCTGAAGTTCTGGCGATGCTTCCTGAGGGGCATGCCAGCCCGAAACAAACGTGTCACCTCATTCCACTGAAACAGGACACGCAGAGTTCAAGCAAGGAAACAAGATAACAATGTATCAAACTGTATGAAATTGCTTCATAGCAAAGCTGAAAGCTCTACAACACCCGTGCATCTGTTATACTTATACAATAAAGAGTAATCGAGCAGACATGGGACGTTAAGTTAATTGCAAATATTATTGGTTCAGGATAAGGACTGATCTTGATGAATGAACTAATATTTGTAAACAGAATTGCTCTAAATATTCCAATTCCACCATACCAGTGACAAATATGTGAGCGGTTATAGCTCACTGAACAAAGGCTGTTGACATACATATAAAAAGGTATCACCGCATATATGTTAAATTAAAATCAGTTGCGTTAAAGAAAATTCATATTTATAGTGCTCGGTTTTCAAACGCCATGTAAACTTATGGCTCATGTTAGCTGGATTACAGGTGACGCTTGTTGCTGAAACAAAGTCATGAAGATGATATTCAATCAGAGAAAACCACAACTGTGCGTCGCAGAAACACACAGAGGATACTTTACTGTGAATTTCTTGCAGTGTTGCTTTTAGAGAAGCAATACTGCAAAACGTGTGTATTTAAACGTGCTGTTTAAAAACAGTTACAGCTGAGTTGAGCGCTTCCGTTGACGCCGATGGTGAACTCGGTAGCTAGGTATTAGCTAGCTCGTGAACTTTAACTTACCAGTTTCGTGGCTCGGTACGGTCCAGGAGTGATAACATGAGAACTCATATTTATCACGGAAGGGCAGTGCTAAGGGTTTCCTTCATTCACTGTAGCGACAGGTAATATCCATTACTCGAAGAAATACTTATGCACATCTCGCTACGAGTAGTTACGGAGCCACTCTCCGCAGCCTGGCTGCTCCCCATCTGTTCAAAATTACGAGCCCTGCGCTTCTGCCACCGGATTGGACGGGCGTCCTGGTCACGTGACCAGCCTCTAACGGAAGAAGGTGGAGGATCAAAACAAAAAGTGGATTGTAAAGGGGTATTTGGTAGTAAGGGTATTTGAAAGTTCTTCCAGTTGACACTAAATTTAGGTTTACAGTTAGTTACAACTGTGTCAACTGTTGAAAATGACTGTATTGCTATATACTGAAATGGCATGCAGGTGTATTTCCTCATGTACTACCTTACCTTTTTCTCCACTGTTCGTTACATTGCGCATTCTTATATAGCAATATTCATTAACTGCTGTTACAGTTAATTCCCCACCCGCATCATACGCTGTATTTGTGCGTCAGACCTGAAGATTCACTAATTATAACCAAGTGGTATAATACATTTGGTATCTAGATACCGATTTAAAGATTTGTGTATTTTTACATGTAAACCAATGTAACATCTGAAAAGTATGCCTTTCACTGTTGCACTGTGGCTCTTAAACACCAAACTAATCTTTGCTTTTAAACACACCGGATGCTCCTCAACCAACAACACAAACAAATTTGACTACATGGCTCAACTACAGAACCTGACTCATCATGTGAGCCTATATTTAAATTTTATGGGGATGATTAAATAAAAAGAAGGTAATATAATCGTTCTGTTCCAGCCTATCTTCAGAGAAGGAGCAAGTCCTCCTGGGGAGGCCTTTTGCATTCACTGATGCCTAGGCATGGAGTTTACATTAGCATATCTTTACAAGCACTCTGTGGGGTAATCATTTAAAGCCACAAAGAGACGAGACAAAGAGACAAAAAAGACAGTGGGTGTTAGAGACAATTCTAAAGGGATAGATACCGGGAGGGTGGGGTTAACTGGCCACACAGTAATGACTCCTTCCAAATGCTTCTGAAGTTGAATATTGGAGTTGGACGTGCCATTAGTCCTAGACTGAATGCTTGGCTTTCTATCCTCATGATAGAGCCTGGCCAATGCTGTGAGACTGGCTCCTTTAGCGAATCACAAAAATTCAATAGTGGTAGTACATACTGAAGCTTTTAACAGTTTTACTAATGTTTACATGCACCATCACCATCTTGATTTCTTAATTTTGAGTTGGTGGAGCTGCTCCAATTTTCTGAGTGGGAAGGTATTTTCTATTTTATGCGCCCTTGTACTTTTACAGTTACAAGTTTTTTTCCTATTGAGATTTGATATTGAAAATATCAGTGGATCATTTGATGGACTATAAGATGGACTATTAATCCAGGATGATGCGAATGGTTCTCAAACCTTTAAGGATTTCCAGACAATAATCCCACACCACCAATCCTCTTTTTTTCATGTGTTATCTGCTATCCAGATGTTCAGGCCACAAAAGCCCTGAAAGACGGACTATAGATCAAGTCAGTAGACTGGCTCACCAGCCGCTGTTTATCTGGGAGCAAGAAGTAGAGAGTTTGAGCAACTTCAGGTACCTGGGCGTCCACATCAGTGAGGACCTCACCTGGACACTGAACACCATGCAGCTGGTCAAGAAGGCTCAGCAGCAGCTGTATTTCCTGTGGAGGCTAAGGAAATTTGGTGTCGGCCAAGATCCTTAGCAGTTTCTACAGCTGCACTGTGGAGAGCAAAGGAGGAATTTCATTGTACAGAGAAATGCTATTTCTACATGACAATAAATGCTTTAAATCCTTAATAGGGAGAGCTGGGTCAGGAAGGGCATACGGCATAAAAAATTACCAAATCAAATGCATGGATCACTAAGATGCATCAGTGTAGGCAAACTTAACATATATAACAATACTGACAGGGGTAATTTTCAATCATGTTTAAGATTTAAGTTTGAATTCTGGGTCTGCTACGTATGTGTTGAAAAATGTAATATCAGGTTTCTGCTTATCATTGTAGTTATTATTTAAAAAAACAAAACAGAAAACCTTTTATTCAATACGCAATGAACTGATTTAATTTATTGACAGCTGAAAAGATTGTACTGGTGTCTTTACTGTATGACTTGAACAGAAAACGACAAGCTCTTGTTGAACTCATGAGAAAGCCTGCCCCCAGCTGGTCACAATAGGGAACTACTGCATGTTTGGAAAGCTAGTCACTCCTTGGTAATTTCAATATTTTTGTTTTTACGCTTGATTATAAGTAGCAAAGAAAAATATAGGAATATTTTGGGGTTAGCGCTTGTCAATATAGTACATAGAGAACGAATAGAGATTTTAGAAGAGTCAAAGTGCTTGTTAAAGCTGGTTTCCAATTACAATTCAAATATGTAATTTTTACTTCCAGGGTCAGGAACTATCCGACAGGGTTTGTGTTACTTTTTATTTCAATGAAACAATCATTTTTGCCGGGAAAAAAACTGCCGTGACCCGGATTCGAACCGGGGTTGCTGCGGCCACAACGCAGAGTACTAACCACTATACGATCACGGCGAGCTATCCGTGGGACGGAAGTCGAAGGTCATTGACAGCAAACCTATACTCTCATGGTGGTGTAACGCTACCATCTTATTAATTATGGCCCAAACGCGACCAACAGAAAAGTAATTTAGAAATTAGAATTACAGTTTTTATCAGATTTTCCTGAGCGAGAAGCAAGTTACTTCTGAAATGGCGAGAGACACGTCTGTGGTCTGTTTGCTATGGCTCTACTTTCTTCACATCGATAAAGTAGAGTGGACACATTTCATGTACCTCGTGGTGTGGGCGTAGCCTACCGCGGTTTAAAAGCGTATTCGCTTGCTGATTGGTTAACCGTCTTGTATTCATACGGTTTTAATGCATTCTCTTTACCCATTGGTTATGGGGGCGTTCTCCCTCGTTTTTCATTGGTTCAATAAACAACACGTCCGAATTTCAAACTAGATCGTCTGCCAGTGTGTTGGTGAAGTAAGCGAGAGTCAACGTAGGCTATCTAACAAGTGTTGTGCCTAGACGGCCATTTGGAAAAAGTTAACATGTAATTAATGTTAACGGAGCTGTTTTTTTTAAATTGTTTTTAAAGCTACAAGATTGATTTTATTAATTATAAATGGCTCAAGCGATACATTCGGGACAGAGAGGATTTTTGGACTTCAGTCCAACAAGGAGGGACGACACAGACAAAGAGAACGATGTTCCTGTCCTGAGTTTGATCCAGTTTTCAAAGGCTCCTTTCGTAACTTTTGGATCGGTAAAGCTGGGTACCTCCAAGTCGGCTGTTCTGAGGATTGAGAATCCCACAGAGTATGCTGCAGCCGAGGTTTCTGTTGATAAGATCCCCTCAAGTAAAGGCTTTTCAGTGGACTGCAGCGCGTTCAAAATCCAGGTATGTTTTAGCTCACACTGAAAATGCACGAGTCGCGATTCACACGCCAGATTCCAATCCCCACCGGGATTTTCATATCAATCAAGACAACAGATGATTTCTTTGTAAGAGTCGGTCCTTGTTTCCAGCCTGGGGGCTCGTTCACTCTGGTGGTGACCTGGACGCCAACCGAAGAAGGTGGCATCAGAGAGCTCATCGTCTTAAATGCCAACGGTGTCCTCAAACACCAGGCTGTCCTGCTTGGAAGAGCAGAGGCACCAAAAAGGAAAAAGGTAAGCATCCTCATCTTTACACGGAGGCTCTTACAGCCAGTGTTACTCTCAGATAGCTAACGTTGTTATTTCCGCCTTCACTCTGCAGTATGTTTTGATGAGCAGTATGAAAGTATGAAAGCAGCAGTGAAGGCCTTATTTATTCCAAAACGCACTGTTAATCAATCTCAGGTGATGCCAGTATCACTAAACAGGAGTGAAACCAAGTAAAACAAAAGCATTTTTAGATCTAGGCAAGTTGCTGGATATGAAATATGGTCTTTGACCTGTAAATTGTGATGTGCATATAATGACAGACTCAGTGAAAACTGAGATATGTTTATATCAGGAAGTATAGTTAGGCTGCATGTGAATGAATGACTTCAAGCTATTTTTAGGTAAAGAATATCACATTTGATCTCATCCAATGAGAAAATGTCTTGGCTTTTTTGTACCAGCATTATACATATTATATTATTTATTATAAATACACAAACTACGGTTTTTGGTAATATTTGGCGAGTTCAGTGCAGTTGTGATGTGTGCTTTCAATAACTGGTATGACTCTTTGGTCTGATTATTATGAGTGCAGTTGTAGCCTTAACTGGAGGCCTAGTTTGTATGATTTGTTTTGTAGGCTGCAAATAAGGCATAATCAAGCAACTTTACACAGCATTTACAGCTTGCATCTGTTTTTGTGTGTGTGTGTTTTCAGAAAACTTTATGGGACACAATCAAAAGCAAGCGAGAGGGTGAAAAAATGACAACGCTCAGAAGGAAGGTCGAGCACCCCCCTCTCAAGATGGCAGCCAATAAGACCTTCCAAGTGTCTCGAAATCCGCAGTACAACAGGGACAAGCCACGCAGCCCGCTCGCTTCACTTAACGAGGGTAAAGGTGGCATAGAGAGGTCCCTAACCAAGCATAGCCCTGCTGAGGATCGCTGCTTGAAATCAGACAAGCAGAAAGCCTTAAATCTGAGCGAGGAGCATCGATCTCTGGTCTTGCCACAAAAGGAGAACGGCCAACAACTTAATAGGAACTCCCCGCTGGTTTTGCTTGTCCCGGCTGCACAGGTGGTAGACTCCGGTAACGTGTCCGCAAGCCCAGATGTCCTTGCAGGAAAACCTGAAAACAAAGATCTTACCAAAGTACTCAACAGGACGCTGTCACCAATTGGGACGCCAGAGAGGTTTAAGAAGCTCATGCCTTGGATTCAGTCAGAAAACCCACTTCCTGCTACTGCAAAGTCTGCAGCTGTTGCTGACGGTGAGTTACCTAGAAGCCCACTCCCGTCTTTGAAAGAGGCCCTGTTTCTCATCGACTCTGATCTGATCCATGTTAACACCAGTCCTCCAGATAATAATTCAAGCTGTGACTTTTCCGATTCACTCGAATCTAACAGTGAAAAACACCCCTGTCCACCTGACACAGATGTCCTCAAAGCGTCATCTGGTAGCCCCGAGCTGTCAGAGTCCAGTGAGCCCAGCAAAAAGGCACACAACGTGAGAGAGGTGGGTGTTTCAGAGTCTGATAAACTTCCCGAAAGGACAAGAAAAGGTTCTTTCAGCTCTGTCACAGTGACAAAAAGTAAGGCACCGGTGGAAGCAAATAGTTCGAGTGGAAGGAAAATAAAGAAGTCACGACGAAGGCTCCTGCAGAAAACGCTGGAGCTGTCTGATGGCAGCAGTCCATGTGAGTCGGGTGCAGGAAGTCCTAGCCTTCCTGTCATAGACTCAGACATAGGAATCAGCCCGTGTGATGACAAACCCCAGGTCTCAGAGTTTATCTCCTCCAGCACCAGCCCGAGGCTCACTGCCTCACCCGCACCCATCACCTTCCCTGTCTTCTCCCCTCCACCTGAGGCTCCTTCTCGCTTTTCTTTCTCAGTAACTTCCTCACCTCATTCGGTCCTTGCTCCCGTTGCTTTTACCGTCGCCTCTCCAACACCTGTGGGCTCGTCTTCTCCTCATCATCATGACCTCTTGTCAAGGTCTAAAGTGTACGAGCAGCCCCTAACCGTTTTTACAACTCCTCATATTCAGGAAGACTCGTTTCCCATTCACGTAGTAGCAAAGAGCAAGAAGAGGAAGAGCGAGGAGTTTTTGAAAACTGGTGGGAAGATCGAAGATGACAGAAAAACTAAGCAGATAAAAAGGAGCAGGGTAGTGCCCGGGAAAACCGAGCCCTCCCGATCAGTCCAGGAGAGGAGAGGTACATCGCAACGGCAGAGAACATCAGGTGAGCCTTCTTCAAGAAGGTTGTTCATGTCTTTATTGAGATGGAGGCTGCAGCTTGTGTGTCTGCTGTTTTAGATGTGCTTTATACTAACAGCTCTATTATGTTGATGTTAGAGAGAAGAGGATAAAAAAGAAATATAGAATATATCGCCACAAACTTTAAATCGGCACCTTTTGAATTGTTTCAGCTTTCTTTGCTTTCGTATCACATATTTAATAATTTCAGTGAGATTAAAAAAGAGGGTTGTTTGTGATACCGAGATATTGCTGATGCCAGTATCGGTTGATGTTGGTATCAGCCGATGTTGTCCTTGCTATTAGTGGATGTCACTGGCTGATATTTATCTGTCACGTCAGTTTTGCAAACTGGCTACAAAACCGGTGACAGTTCAGTTCATTTTAAAAAGATTTGATTTCCTGAAACAAAGGGCTAAATGACAGACAGAAAAAAATCAAATCCATCATGGGGAGCTGGAGCTTCTCAGTCTGTCACAGGGCTATAAAATAAAATAAGAACTGAAAAGATATCGTTATTTTAAACTTTGGTATCGGACTTGGTGCATGGGGTGTTATTTTCAGGCCCTGTTTGTAATATTTGCAGTTTGTAGGTGCATAATTCACTGATGGTTAATGTCCTTTCAATACTTTTTCCCCCTCCCCCAGGCTCAGTACGCTCGGTGACGGCATCATCTCTAAAGACTACAAAGTCTGCAGTTCCCGCTCTGGCAAAGCTACCAAACTCCAAAGCTGTCTCACAAGGTATACAGGAATATGTTGATAAATTGGGGTTAAATAATACTTATAATGCTTTCTGCACTGTTGCAACAATGGATATTCATCTAAATCAGGGCCAAAGTTTCAAGTAATAAGTTGTGAACACATTCACGTGAGCTAAAAACGGAGGCTTCTCTTGTCCTTATCACTTTTCCTTGACTTTGATAGGAAATGTACAATTGTGGGGAGAAATCAAAACAACTTTATTACAGAGATTTGAATTTTCATCATCATCTTTATTTATAAAGCACTTTATAAACAACCACAGCGGACAGAGTGCTGTACATTAGAACTAAATAATACAAACATAAGATATAAATAAAAGCAAAAACAAAATAGTTAAATAATTAATCAGATAGTTAATAATTTAATTAAAAGAGAAACTAAGCCTCACTACAGTCAAAAGCCAAAGAATAAAAATGGGTTTTAAGATGTGTTTTAAAAGTGGACAGTGAAGGGGCCTCTTTAATGTGTAAGGCCAAGTTATTCCATAATTTAGGAGCCACAATAGAAAAGGCCCCGCCCCCTTTGAGCTTCCTCCTGGATCTCAGTACTTCCAGGAGCAACTGGTCAGCTGACCTAAGAGAAGATGGGGCAAGATTGTGAAGGCATTTAAAAACAAACATAAGAATTTTAAAATGAACTCTAAAAGACACAGGCAGCCAGTGCAGCGAGGCCAGGACACGGGTTATATGCTCTCCTTTACGGGTTCCTGTTAACAGTTGTACAGCGGCATTTTGAACCAGCTGCAGACGTGAGAGGAAAAACTGACTGACCCCCACATAAAGTGAGTTACAGTAGTCCAGGTGGACTTTTATAAAAAAAAAAAAAGGGTGTGTTTAGCCTATAAAGGGACATGAAAGGACATCATCCATCTCTGGTTAATTACTTATCCAGTTTAGGGTTGCGGGGGATGGGGCGTATTCCTGCTGTCACAGGGTGACTGGCATTCTACACCCTGACAGGTTGTCAGTCAATTGTCCAGCTTTTTCTTATTATGACTTCCACAGAGATGCTTTGAGTCGCTTCACTCAATTTGGAACCTCCCTAAAGAAAATTGACTACTCCATGGCAACCACGGTCACCTCACAACCATAAGACAAACGCAGATTGTTTTGATCTGTGTGTCCAAAAACTAAAGTATGGAGCTGGGAAAGGGCATAATATAACACACATAACGTTATATATGTGTAACTGCGTGGTAATTTATTAAGTATGTGAGGGTGGTGCAAGACATGTATGAAATGTCGAAAGTTCAGGGTGGCTGAAAGATATGGTCATATAGGAGTCTCTTCAACAATCAGACGACTTATTATGAGCAAGGACTTGGTGACAGTGGGAAGGAAAAACTCTCTTTGAACAGGAAGTTAGAGTTCTGACAGAACCAGTCTCAGTGAGGGTAGTCATCTGCTCCGACCAGTTGGAGGAATGAAGAAGAGTTAAAGTCAGTGGAAGCAAGACCGAATATTTGTGTGTGAATGAAAGATGATACCCTGTGACGACTCATGAAGGAAGCAGATGAGGAGGAGGAAGAGGATAATGGTGTCAATAACAGTTTTCTTCTGTTGTTCACAGGTGCTCCATCTCGAAAGGCACCTGGTGCTTCCTCTATGAAGACGGCAAAAGTAATTGCTGTGGCACAGTCGAAGCTGAGCTTTATTAAGGCTGCACAAACAGGTATCTGAACATTGTAAAAATGATAAACACTGTAAAATAAGCTTTGTGATTTGCTTTTATCTTTAATTTGTTTTTATTTTATTTATTTTTTGGTTTTGTACCGTTTTCTTTCAGCTTTACCCAGACACCCGATGCCGTTTGCGGCCAAGAATATGTTTTATGACGAGAGGTGGATAGAGAAGCAGGAGAGGGGATTCACATGGTGGATCAACTACGTCCTCACCCCAGATGACTTTAAGGTCAACACCGAAGTCGCCAAAGGTAACGGGCAGCGTGCTCAAACATGAGAAGATTATGGTACCACCTTAAATATCTCTAACCTCTTAAACCTGGACCCTCCTCTTGTGTGTCCCATGTAGTAAATGCTGTGTCCCTTGCTATGGGCGGTGACGACAAGTTTAGCGTGCCCAAAGCTCCCACCAAAGAGGAGATGTCCTTCAGCACTTACACAGCCAGGCGCAAGCTAAATCGCCTCCGCCGCTCCGCCTGCCAGCTGTTCACATCTGACGCCATGGTCAAGGCCATTCAGAGGCTCGAACTGGAGGTGGAGGCCAGGCGGCTGCTTGTCAGGAGGGACCGCCACCTTTGGAAGGACATAGGTAAGTCCTCCTTAATGAAAGCTGGATGCTCTGAGATTCCCGTCACTAAGGCCTGTTTATGTAATCTTTCAGGTGAGCGCAAAAAAGTCCTCAACTGGCTCCTCTCATACAACCCTCTGTGGTTACGGATTGGACTTGAGGTATTCTGTTTTCTTCTGCTGTTCAACGTTTGCCATTTCCAACAATGTTATTAGTTTTTCACCCTGAATATTGCTCATCTTTAGACGATCTATGGAGAGCTGATCTCGCTGGAAAGCAACAGCGACACCTTGGGCCTGGCTGTGTTCATTCTCCAGCGACTGCTGTGGAACCCGGACATTGCAGCAGAGTTCAGACACCCCCGAGTGCCGAACCTTTACAAAGATGGTAATTTGGTCAACGTCAGCGCTAATAGAAATAACAGGAGAGCTGAGACTTTTAGCTGAATTGGATGGATGGATGAATTCAAAGTCATTAAAAATGGGGTATTGTTTGTGTGTTTATCAGCTCAGGTTTGCGTTTGTATTTCCCACTTGAGCTGTAACACAAGTCTCGGTTTGCCTTATCATCACCAGACAGAAACACTTTATTATAGAAAATTACCAACTTGGGCATGAGTACAACCTTAATTAACCGACTTCTTGTTATTCCTCTGCTGCCTTGAACTTTGAATTTCCTTCTAACAACACAACAGCAATGACATTTTGCACTGGAATAGATATGCTTTACATTATTA
>VURO01004103.1:45666-57656 GCA_015108175.1 Pelvicachromis taeniatus | reverse complement strand
GTTATCCGAGTTATACTTGAACGCAGAGCCACAACCTACAGCTGTGAAATTACAATACGTGTCTATAATCCATTAAAATGTCTCAGGATCTGTTCCGTTATTTACCGTCTACAGAGCAGCTGCAGGATTTGTCTCCTGACATCACTGCTGCAGTCTGACCCGTCCCTGCTCGGCCAGTTCGAGCCATCAATTAAAACGGAGCTTGAAAACGAACAAATGTGGATTCTGTTTTTTGGGGGTGGGGGGCGTTGAGTTCCCCCTTTTAAAATGAGACATTTTTTCCCGTGCCGAGGACAGCAGCGCCGCCTCACACAGATCCTTAATCACTGCGTATGTGACGCCATCTCAGTGTGTCTGCAGAGGTGCTGCTGAAGAGGAGCAAAAGGTGCTGAGGGCAGAGGGGATTGAAGTGAACCCTGTGGGTGGGGAGATGACTTCAGCAGCTTGGGACGCTCCATTCATTTACAGACGTCTCTCCGCCCGCGCCCCTCCTGGTAAACAGAAAACCCGAGAGCGATAGAAGAATCACAAGGACAGGCACCAGCCTGGCTGCAGGCCTCCAAACAGCACAATAGATAAATTGTGCAGATACATCTGGTTCTTATGAATATACCCCTTTAGATTGTGGTTGATGGAGGCGTGAGAGCACCAGAGCATCCTTATAAATGATCAAAGCTAACCTCTTTAAGGAATACAAAAGAATTGGACATTCCAATCTGTGTGCCCGTTGCTCTGTGGAAACGGTTTAGGACACAGGTCCAGGAAGCGAGCCGATGTGACAGGGGTCATTTCAGAGACACAAATGAAGCTTGTGAGCATAGACTCATTATTTATGATCAGATGACCTCTTTTACAACTTGCTGGTAAAGGAGCGCACACAAGGACAACCCTTCACATATTACTTACTGCCTCAAACAATATAGTTTTACAACGGCAAGTACAGATGAAGTGTTCTTGAAAAATAAAATCAATAAGCTGACATCTGAATAATTCAAACCAAAAGTTTTGCTCTTAGGATCTGAATTCTTGCCCCTGCTGCCAATTTTCCCTGAAAGGGAACCTTGAAATAAAATCCACTTAAGCCCTCTGTCTTCCCCTCCAGAGTGCAGTTAAAACCTGGCTGTGTATGGACATAATTACAGAGTGCCACGGATCTTACATCAGCGCAGAACCCCGACTTCCAGCAGGAAACCCGGTCCACGGGTCAATTATGGCAATACCTTCCTTCAGGATGTGCTCTTTATGCTCAAACGTACGGACCACACCTGACAGTAACAGCGTCCAGCATGTAAATAAATAAAACGAAACTTGCAGAAGGTGTACTGCACGCGGGGGAGTGTGGAGAGTTAGGAGTTATTGCAAAACGGCATATATACGTACTGCTGCAGCGAGGCCCTCAAACCCTTTGGCTGGTGGCTCACAGCAGAGGCACAACCATTCAGTCAGCAGCTGAGAGGGGATGCAGAGACCCTCCCCACACACCGAGCTGGGCACTGACAATCAGGCCATTGTCAGGGAGACATGTGCTGTTCCAGCTCATATGAAGAATACATGCCTATTTTTTTTTTTTAAATAAAGTGTTAGAAGATAGAAGCCTTTCATGTCAACAAACATACATTTACATGGCGGGTTTTAATAAGTCATAACACCTGAAATATAGAGAATATAGTTGCTTTGTCACAGAAACAAGTAGACGCAGAAGTAATTTAGTCAAATCACAACACAAACTGAAAATCTGATCAGGATTTGAAATAAGCTCTGGTGTTTTGTCAGCATAGATTGTGTCGGTAAATAAGCGGGTTCTTAGGAAGACTGGAATCACGCAGAACAAATTCAAGTATTGTGCAATGTCACTTTAAATTTAGTTTATAATGTGAAGCAACAATATTGCCATTGTTCCAACAGCCAGCCAGAAAGTATTAGCCTACTGCTCAAAGTCTAAAATGGTAGCAGCTTGATTCACCAATTTTCAGCGCAGCAGGGTGTTTTTGAAATTTCTGCACCAACTTCTTCACCATGTTGGAATTAATAGCAAATAATTGACAAGGCAGGCAGACAATGCCCTGCAGCAGACCTACAGAATGCATCCATTCTGAAAACATTACACATTAACCAAAGCATAGTTGTAACAATGCAGGCATAGAGTGCAGATTTGCATCACTAGCGAATAGTAGCCGGCAGTCTCTTACACGCCGAGCGTGGCTGTGCCTTTACGCATCGCTGGAGGACAAACAGCAATTTAGCAACACATATTTACCTGCTGTCCACAGATTACTTAGTGGTTGTATGACCTTAATAACAAACCTCCCTTTAAACCCACATCCTTGTTGATCAGTAAGTGAATCATGCAAGTCATGACCAGCATTTAGCAATCATTATCGGCGGCTGAATGTATCATCAAGCAGCATTCTTCAGGAAGAACGCATGTTGAAATGAACACATCAACAGCAAACACATTATAACCAATCCCGAACATCCCAGCGTCCTGTAGGTCATCAGGCACTTCATACCAGGGTCAAGTATTTCTGATGGACTCATTGCGCCACCTTGTGTTAACACACTGATATGGCAACAAGCTTAACAAAAAGAAAAAACACAAAAGAACTTACGTACAAAAGACAGAAAACTATCAGTCCAAGACCCAAACCATCTTTTTGGAGCATTTTATTACTTTTTTGACAAATATATATGAAGGTTTTCCTATTAAGGAAACATTCTTTCAAAGATAAGTTTACAGCAAATTAATTCCTGCAAAGAGACAGGAAACATCAGATATGATGGAGCTAACCATTTCTATTTGTGCCCAGTAAAACGCAAGGGTGCAATTTAATCATAAGAATCAACTGATAACAGTGACACAGAAGTCAGTATGGTCATTTCTGGGAAAGAAAAACAAACAAACAAACAAACCCCAAAAACAAAAAAAACAAGTTATTTTGAATGCCAATGGGACGTCTTTAAACATCAGTGTAACGATTTTGTGGGGTGAATTACTAGTTTTGCATCAAGGCACACAAGCATTGATAACTGTCAGTGGAGTATCATTTGTTTTCTTGATTTTTTTTTTTTTGCCAAGACACTGGTCCCACTCGGCAGTACAGCTGTACAAACTACAGAATAAAAACAAAAAAAGCATAAGATAGGACTTTGCATGATTATAACAAAGGGAATTTCAAAGAATTCAGATCAATAATGTACAGAGCAATATTGAGTTCAGATCTTGGGACCTCCATAAATGTCGGGTTCTTCAGTATGGTAGGGGGGTGACATCACACTGACTCTCACTGCTCAAACGGGCTCGCCGAGACAGAAGACCTGCAGCCGTTACAGAGGATGCAGCTCAGCGAGGGATCTCTTTTCCTGTTCACAAAACTCCTGTAAACTCCTCCTTCCCTGCCTGAAGTTGCTCTCCCTCCTTGAAAATGGCAAGATGACCTGAAGTCGGAGGAGAGTTTCAATGTTGCTGAAACTTCTTATGTGTGACGTCTTGAGTGTGTCGAGCACAGTAGTTGGAAGATAGCCTGCCAGAGGATCCAGCCATTTCTCCTTCCATGACTTCATCTCGGTGTGAAGGGCGGCCTGATCTGGCAAGTCCTCCTTGTACAGGCGGAACACAAGACCACTAAGAATGCTGGTTTCTACTTTGGACATTGCGTAAGGCACAATCTCCAGACACCTTAAGGTATCCAACACCTTTTCTGTGAAGAGGTCATCGATTTCTGCTATTGAATGCTCTACAATTTTCGTGCTTAAAGACTCTTTGTAAAACTCACTTAACGGTTCGAGGAGCACTGAATGCAACATCGGAACGTGGAGTTTAGAAGCCAGGGCAACAGCTTCCTCAAACCACACTTTGTGATGGCTGTCAAGATCACTCTTCAGTTTACTGAGGGATGCTTTGACATTAGCTAAGTTGTTCACGGCGAGCAACATATCTAAGGGTTTGCCCTGAAGCGACTGGCTTAGCTTTTTTGTAACAACCAAGACGTTCTTTTGCACCACTGTCGACAGAATGAACTCAAAGTTTCTGATTGCGTCAAAGAACTGAGATGCTTGTTGCTGGTTTGAAGTACTGCTCTCCACTTTCAGCTCATTCAAGCACAGCATGATTGCTTCTAAGATATCTACCAACACCTCGTGCATGTCGTGACTCTTCTCCCAGTTCTTCATGAGCCTGTCCCTCAACTCGTTGCCCTTTCCCTCATCGCGCTGAAACACGTGAATGATCACGTCTTCCAGTTTGTTCTGGCGTTTCACGTCTTCTGTGAGCCAATGCAACAGCTTACCGATGAGAACCGCTCCGTCGGCTGACTCTTCAGCGGGACAAGACCTAGCGAGCCACACGTTGAGAGACAAAGCGGAGCTGACAGTTCTAATGGCATGCGGGTATTTGTTAGCTATAGCTAAACTTACAGCCCTCATCTGAGTTCCCACTTCACCAACACTCAGCGAGGCCTGACCTCTACAGTACTCCATGTTGAGCCCCCACTTCTCCGACAGGGCGTTTTCGATAGCATTTGCAAGGGCGACTGGGTCTTTGCTAAAGGGGATAAAGGCCAGCGTTTCCTCACATTGGATGTCCTCTTTGTTTAAGTACCTGATGCACAACGGGACATAGAGCTCACCGTCAATTGCAACTGCTTGCTCAGTTATAACTGTGAAGAACTGAGAGTCCCAGAGTTCTTTGAGGATTTCTTCACGTAGCTGGGGTTCATAGAAGGACACTGCTGTTCTCGGTTCTGGAACCACCTCCAGCATCATTTCATCCTCAGCAGATTTCACCTCACTGTCTTTGGCTTTCTCTGCTACACTGGAGCCATCTGACTCTGTTGGGGCTGCTGGTTTTCTTTCAATGGCGGCTATATAAAAGATAACAAAGATGACAAATGTATTAAAATAACACACACATGGCTAATCTGAAAGTCTGTTAGAACTACTATATTATATTATATTCTGTTGTCAATAAAGTGCTTACCGCTGTCCAGCCTGTGTTTTTGCAGAAATTCCATTACCTGAAAATAAATGTGCAACCATGTGAGTCATGTGGCGCAGATTGCTATGATGGGCAGTTTCTTTAGCAATGAAATTAACCAAATTATGAGCAAATTGTGGAAAATGCCAATTACAAATTCAGAGTCAGGGGTGATATCATTTTGGGCCAAAAGCAAAAAAAACCCAAAACAACACACACTCAATTCTCAAAGTCGAAGGCAAAGAGTCTTGACTTGAACATTTGGTGAAATGAATTAATGGCAGTTGGTAGTTAATCAAAATGAAGAGTACATTAAAGTTACCTGGGACAGGCACGGACTGCTCTCTGGATCAACCTCCACACATTTCTCAATGACCTCTGGCAGCCTCTTTAGTGTTGTGCAGTGAGAGAGGAGCATCACATGATCTATTTTGCTTCCTTTGCATACAGTGTTTCTCAACAGATCCCTCATTGAATTCAGGGTAGTCTTCATCAGATCACACTCCATACTGACACTAGGCAGGACAGCTACCAGCCTAAGCAGTAAGGTAACAGTTGGATGGCTCCTGGACTCGGGATGGACTAGTGTTTCAGCGATGGATGTTGGAAGAGCAACATCTTGATAGTTCTCCCTCCACACAGCTGCCCAGGTGTTGAGCTCTTGTTCGGCAACTTCAGGCTCGGGTAGATCTGTAAGGTAGAGGCTGAAAGGCTTGTCTGTGGACTCGGACACTACAGGCTGCGGATTGCAAGAAGGCAGCAACGACAGGACTGACAGGGCCTTTAAGTGGCTGTCTGAGAAGCTGTACTTCATTTCATTAATTAGACTATGCAGAAGAGGGATGGTGAGATTTTCTCTGTAATATATTTCTGGTGATTCATAGCTGCTGACTTCCTCTGAGAAGCACACTTGCTCCGGAGCGACCCTGGTCGCCAGCTGGAACGCTTGCTCAAACCAAGTGGCGTGCATAGCACTATTGTTTTCTAACATTTTGTTGAGAATCTCTATGATGGAGGGGATTTTTTCCACTTCACAGAGAATATCAGCAGGGTTTCCACAGCGAAAAACAGTGCTACAGTTACGAAGAGGAGCGCACGCGTTCTTCAGTATTACAAGGGTGACGATGTAATCTATATTTCTCAGAGCAGTAGACAAAACTTGTGCATGCATTGATTTGGCACCTGTGGCAGTGGAGCGCACAGCGTCTAGGCAGCTAAGAACGCCCTCTAATGTGTCAGCGAGTATGTCAAAGAAGTCCTCCCTCTTTTTCCACCTCGAACAACAGGTTTCTGGAATTTCCTCCAGGGCCTCCCTCGGCATATTTAAAAGACCGTCGATAGCTTGTGCCAACTGTCTCTCCAGACAAGGAGACTCATCAAAGAACAGCAGCAGGTCTTCTGTAACATCCAGCATTTTTGCTACCGATGGGCAAGGCACACTTCTCGCCAGCCAATGGGCAAGGCCACAAGACTCACTGGGTGTCACAACACAAAGCGGGTAGCTCCTGAGGAAATCCAAAGACATTTTCTTCAAGCTTTGATAATCTGGGCCCAGCTGCATGAATGCCTGCCCCCGGCACTGCGACATAGGCAAGCCCCAGTCTTCAGTCAGAATCGTTGCGAGGTTATTCGCTTGTCTATCAATGTGGCAGTTTTCATCAAACGGCAGAAAGCCCAAGAGCTCTACTTTAGGAGCCGATTCTCCGACGTACCTCACAAAAACAGGTAGATGGGTCTTGTCAGCAATTTTAACAGCTTTGTCTGTGATAAGCGAGAAGAAAGGAGATTCCTGTATTTCTTTTAGTATGACGTCTCTGATTCCACTCATGAGGAGCTTCACCATTTCGTCGCTGCCTAAGGAAGATGTGTTTTTTCCCTCACATCCAAACCAGTGGCACATTCTTAGTTCCTGGATAAAAAGTTCTTGGTCTTCTCCTGAGAGCTCACAAAGAGTGCTGTTCTTTTTCCCCAGGAGTGCAGCCAGTCGGAAAAGTGTTGCCAGACTTTGACGATTATCACCTTTGCTCCCATTCTCATCTGCCAGTTTCAGCTCAGGCTCCTCCATCTTATCTGGAGATTGGGGGATTTTGGGCTCCTCGGCATCCTCTTTTATGTAATCAACTAATAAATCAGAAAAACAAAAGGGAAAACACGAACAGAGTGACTTTGACAAGTATTATAACATGGGGAAAAAAAACATTCCTAGGGTTAGGGTTAACATTAAAAGTAAAAAGCATCTCACACCAACCATACCTTCCATATTATTTTCAGAGTTCTTGTTGAAGCTCTTGGATTCTTTATCCTGTAACAATACAGAGCTATATTATTCCGGTGTTCATTAATGAAATACAAAGTAAAACAAACTATTTAAAAAAAAAAAAAACGAAGCACATACCAGACAGATACCCTCCAAGGCTTGTGGAGTAACCTTCAAACACTGGGTCACCATGCGGTCCAAGTCTCTGCTGAAGTCAGTGCCCACCTGCAGCAGAGCCAAGCATGGCAGCCGATCTTTGGGATTCGTGTCCCTCAGGTACTCTTGGAACTTCTTGTGGCGCATTACAACACCGCAGTCTTCCAGCGCTGTGCTGGGCAGCACCGACATAATCCTCAGCAGTGTGTTGATGTTCCCAAAGTACTGCATGAGCGGCAGGCGTAACGTGTGAAATATGGAGCTCGGGATAGTCACGGACGCCACTTTTGTCTTCCACGTCACTCTCCAACAGCACAGCTCTGTGAAGAAGTTGTCGGCGTCAGGCAGGTCGCTGCTGTAGAGGGGCGGCTTTGATTTCAAGCTCTCAAACACATAACTCACTGTGACCGAGCACGGAACCAGCGAGAGGAAGTTCAGAGCTTCTTTGTGGTCTTCTGAGAAATGATCCTTCACAGTATTGATCAGGTTGTCCACCAGTGGCACGCTTAGGCCATCTTTATAATAACCGACCGGCTTTATCATGCTGTCTCGTGGCAAAGAGTTCTCAGGCACTTCAATCTGCACTCTCAGACTCTGCGCCATCGCACAGGCCTCGTCAAACCAGTTCTGGTGAAACACCTTCATGTTTGTTTTCACTCGGTTCAGAGTGGCCACGATACCACTTATCTGACAAAGCTGGGAAGCAGCGGTGAACTGGTCCTTCTGGATACCAGCACTCAGCTCTCTGGTAAAAGAGGACGCGTTCTTCAGCACCACCATGGCGATGATGAAATCAAACTCCATGACCTTGTGGAGAAGCGCTCCAGCTAGTTCGGATACAGAGGCTTTCCATCTCTGTGGGTTGTTTTTGACTTTCTCCAGACATTCGACCAGAGGTTCCAGCATCTGCACAAACACCTCGTAAGAGTCATGCTTCTCTTGCCAACAGGTACAGAACTTGCCCTGCAACTCCTGGACTTTTTCATAGCTCTCTCTGAGACCAAAGTCTATCACATGGTCCAGTTGCTTTTCTAGAGCAACGCTGCTGCCAAAAAACATCAACACCTCTTCAAACGTATCCAGAGCTCTTTTAACAGCAGGCACTGGGATGGATTTTGACCACCACGTGTTGAAAGAGTAGCAAGAGCAGTGTGTGCTTATAGCAAGAGGATACTTCTCTTGCACTTTGCAAGCAAAGGCTTTCAGCTTGTAGGAAACATCACCAGAGCCCAGGTACGCTTGACCTCTGCAATTTTTCAAATCTAGATGCCACTCCACTGTGACTATTTCCATAAGACGCTGTACCATGACGTCACATTCCAAATCCGCCTCAAGGAATCCCATCAGCTCTAAGCGCATGACATCAAAACTGTCCACAAACCGCAGAAAGAGCGGAAGATAGTCTCTCTCGCCCAGCTTCACAACTCGGTCAATGAACAAGGAAAAGAACGAGCTCCCCACCTCCATGACGATTCCCTCCCTGACAACGTTCTCGCACACACTGAGAACTTCTTTCATTTCAGACTTGGTCACGTACTCGACTTCTCCGTCCTGAGGAGGACACGCGTCACTGTGGAGCCTGCTTTGACTGCTGTATGCAGAGGTCACTGCAGCCTGCAGTGCAGACTTCAGAGCTTCTCTGTCGGTTTCTGCACATTTCATCTCCACAAGCCGGTCTGCATCCATCTCTAGGTTTATAAGCTGCAATTCTTCCTCAGTGTCCTTCTCTGCGTGGTTTCCAAGGGAAGTCGCTGAAACGACAGGGACAATGGTTTCTGATGTGATCGTGGTTATTTGCACCATCGTACAACAGAGATTAAATTCAATGTATTTCCCCTCCCCCACTGTGATTGTTGTGTCCACAACCACCCAATTAAAACACTCTTGATTTATGTAAATATGAATGAATGTTATCAGTTTTACACTTTCATTGAGTTCGTTTGGAGTCGCGAAGGCTATATAGCAAACAACTGGTTTATTTAATGTGGTTAATTTGTTTTAATACATTATGAAATTGCTCTACATTGTAATTGATGGCGTGCATATTTGGCTTACATTGCTGCGTCTGTGACTTGTGTACGTTGCAGTAGTTATTTTCTCGAGCTACTTGGCTTAAGCAAAAGAGGAGGCTGAACATGGAGCTGGTTTAAGTGCAGAGGCCAACCAAATGCACGTAACCAGGTCAGTTTGTTGAGTTCTGATAGCATTTTGTTCTGAATAAAGTTCTGTTTAGTTGACTCCTTTTATGGGACCTCTTACTTCTTAAAAAAAGGTGGCCTAATAATGTTGAGGTATAATAAAACACATATTTTGGAAATTATACATGTGCCTGTATGTCCGGAGAGTTTAATCTGACATCCACTCACATCGAGAAGGCAAACAGTTCTAAAACTATTTTTCATTGTGCCAAATGAGCACTGTTCTATATATACAGCTGCATTTTCCTTAATATTCCATTAACTATATTCAGTGGCACATAAATAATGTGTGAGCAACAAGCACAAAATTATGAAAAAGCAAATCATGAAATAATCTCACCTTGTGGAGGTTTCTCTTTTGTATCATCATCCTGTAACACAAACAGACACACAATGTGACATCATGACAGAATTAATAAATAATTCACCACTGATTAAAGTCAGATATGAAATTGATGCTTTGCTGTTCAGCTTATCAACTCACCACTTTCAGCATCTGTAGGATGTCTGGGTGCTTCTGGACATACGAGTCCACCATTTGTTCAACACTGAAGTGCACGTCCTGGTTAACGTAGACGTACGCCATGCTGCACTGTCTTTGATCCTCTGGCGTGGCTCTCAGGTATGAGTGGCAGCGCTCCAGCACCATGTGGTATTGCCCATACACGTCTGCCTCTGCGTTCACGCAGGGAACAGTTCCCAACACCCTCAGCAAGCTTTGCACGTTTGGGTAAAATCCGATATCTGGAATCTTGAGCGTAGCAAAGACAGTGGTTGGAAGAATCCTGCGCTTGCTCGCGTGCCTCCACTTCACCTCCCAGCAGCCGAGCTCTTCGTAGAATGTGTCGGGTCGCGCGAGGTTGTTCAAGTTGGCGTCTGCTACTTTATCCCTGCGGATGCTGAAATTATGGTCGGCCATGTAAGACGGCACTAACGAGAGCCATCTGAGAATCCTCACCATCTCTGTGCTGAACACTCTCTTCACCTCTGCCACAAGGTACTGCAAGATGGGCCGGCTCAGCGTTTCTCTGTAGAAGTCTTCCAGCGGGGTCTCAGTCACGTCCCCTGGAGCCATCTCCGGTTTAGTGACCTCCACTCCCAGCTTCTTCGCTCGACTGACTGCGTCTGAAAACCATTTCCTGTGGAATATTGCAAGCTCTTGTTGGTATTTGCTTACCAACTTTAAGGCATTGGAAATTGTGTACTGCAAAGTACTGCTGATGCTAATTATTCCCCTGAGACTCGAGTTGAGTATGCTCACACAGCAGAGGGTGTTCTTCAGAACAACGAGTGTCATAATGAAATTGAAATTCTTCAAAACGGGCTTGAGCTTGGCCATCTGCTCAGCAGTGTTTTCATCTACCTTTGAAATGATCTCATTGATGCAATTCAGGAATGGCTCAAGAATATCTAGCATGGTCTGGAAGGCATCAGTGCCGTATTCCCAGTTCCCACTAATAGCTGCCTTGATCCTGTCCACTTCCCCTTTTATGTGCCCGTACGTCATCTGGATCTTTCCCTCCAATCGCTTGCACAGCTCTGGTGTTCTCCTGAGTAACGAGGCCACTTCCTCTACAGCGTCTGCAACCGTCTGGATGGAGGGCACGGGCATGCAGCGAATGATCCATATGTTGAAAGCGTACGGGTCGCTTGGCGACAGAACAACTTGCGGAAACTCCTGCAGAATTCGGCAAGTGAGATCGCGCATTTTCTGACACATACTCCCTGTAACGAGATAAGTGAGTCCTCTGCAGTGCTCCATTCTAAGGCCCCACTTGTTTCGCAGCTCAGACAGGAGCATGTAAAACAGATTCTCTCCATCCATGTCACACGGCAAGAACCCAACGAGGTGCTTTTGTGGAAACCCAGCTACTGTGACAGACCTGATGAACACTGGGATCTGCTCCTTTCCTTCTATCTTGGTCACATCCTGAAGCAGAATGGAGAAGAACCTTGCCAGCCTCAGGCTGTTTTGGATCTCCTCTCGCATGAGATCTTCGCTGAACTGCAGGATTTCTTTCTTGTCGATCTTTTCCAAACAGACCTGATTGATCGCCCGCTGACCTCTCGCGCCTCCGATCGGCTCGTCTGCGTTGATGTTTGCACCATTGATGCTGAATCCTGTCAGTGCCAGGATTTCCTTAAAGTAGACTTTCAGAGTCTCTTTTCCTTTGGAGGTGGCTACATCCTCTTGGGTTTGGTTTTCTTTTTGCAGTTCAGTTGCTGCGCTGTTCTCTCCACATGCTTCTTTTGTCTCCTCCGTCACTTCTGCGGCTGTGTTTTCTTAAGTATGAGAACACATACTGATTTTAAAAACACTAATTCAGTCAGTCAGTGTTTACAACACAACCAAATACACTAAGATACTCTAAACGTTAAGGAAATTTAGGGGGGGGGGGGGGGTTTA
>VURO01004103.1:18061-45646 GCA_015108175.1 Pelvicachromis taeniatus | reverse complement strand
AGGAGAGGAATGGGGGGGGGGGGGGGGATTTCAAGAATGAGCCGAAGCAGTTACTGTACCTTTTGTCTTTTTCACAGCAGTATCGTCCTCTTCTGACTAGTTTGGTGAAATGGATAATTAAACATTTTTAGGATGTTAATGTTTGATTAAAAGAATAAAATTCCAACAAGAGCAATTGAAAAACCTGGACACACACTTACAGGATCTCTAGCTCGCTTCCTGCTGTAGGTTGACTGATTGTTCACAGGCCTTGTGAAGTCAAATATTGTTGGAACAGCATCTTCCTTTAAGACACAACTGGATTCGCTCTGACAACCAAAACAAAAATATGAAGCAGACACACTTTTACAAACTTCTCTAATATCAAAATATGGATACAGGGGCTTCTAACAAAGAAATCATTTGATTTGACTATTGTAAACAAAGGTTGTTTGGTGTCGATAAAACTGTGAAGAATCTTTTATAGTTTTATTAAGTTGCATTCTGCTGATCGTGCAGACGTGCTGGCAGAAAAGCACTTGTGTTTAACCTCAATAATCTGCACAAACAGGGATTTTTAATCTCCCGTTGTATGATATTAGACTGCCCACGTATACCTAATGAGATGGAATTCTCCACTAGCGCCTACTCGACCCACACTGTGTATCGCCTCAGTGTCGGTGGGGTTGAAAGCTCTGTGACATCATTTACATGCTACACAAACGCCGCATTTCGTGTCACTGTGTTTAGCTCCCTCTGGATTCTGTCGTCAGACAGCTAGCACAAAAACCTCTGCTTGCTTGGAACCCCGGCTGAGCAGGTACTAAAACACTACCTGTACCAGGTTCTACCATCTAATGGAAACCCCTAAAAGAAAAGTCGAGTAGGTGTTAGTGCAAAAGAGGCTTTTGTTTAATTAGCTCATCTTAACTGAGAGCAACGAGCAGCAGACCCGCTTCTCACCTGGTGAGAGATCATAGACGGCTCAAAGTGCTTTGCACAAAGTCTGTAAAGCTTATGTAGCTGTTCAGGAGGTTCTGAAGCCAAATCTGGACGATGACAGTTCTCCAACCATTGGTTGCAGCTGAAAAACACAAGAGGACAGAGTGGCAGTTGATGGAAGCACAATCAAATACTTACAGAGTAAGTATTTTTGTTGTGGGGGGGCCACAACAAAAAACAAAACAAAACAAAACAAAAAGCCCCCAAACATCATTCGGGTTCTCAAAGCGTTGAAATGTCTTAGGATGTACTTAATTAGGCACTGTATCCAAGCACGACTGTCTCCCACCCAACGCCCCTGCTGAACTTCACTCACAGTGAGCATAATGAACAGGGCCATGCAGGCTTCATTTTGTCACAGCGTCTACACTCGGCTCTTTCAGACTCAGACACACACACACACACACTTGGAAAGTGCTCTTAAGGGGAACAATGAGGTTCATGATTTTATGCATTGTGGTTTAACTGAGGCCATTTCTAGAAGCAGTGGCAAACACACACACACACACACACACAGCTTAGCTATTTGAATTACTTAACACAGGGACTGCAGCTGCTGAAGATGACTGGGAGTGTAGCGTTTGGGCACTGTTACCGTGCTCAAGTCTAACTGAGCTATGCTCAGGCTCACCTAGCTGCTAGGTGATCACAAATAAACTGGGGTCCCTCCTTTGGGAGATGTGGCACAGTTCAGATCTCCTAGCCTAAGCAGCCCCTTACTCTTTAGTGTTAAGCAGTTTACTTTCACTTCAACACTGTTCACACTTTCCAGAAGTAACGGCCAAACTATGACTGCACTGCTTGTGTTCTGGCTTTTTATGAACACTGAAACTTGCATTTTTCTTTTATTGGCTGTCTTCATTACTTCAGAGTGCACTTTGCCTCACTGGTGGACTTACTGGAAGAAATTAAATGAATTATGTTGTGAATGAGTACCGTGACTCTAGATTTGGTTGACTCACATGAGCTGTTTTCCTTTAGACCCAGTCTTATTAATACTAACCTCTGATAAATTACTTCAGTAGTGCATTATGAGCCGTTTTAACATCAGATGGGCGTTTATTTACACTAAAGCCATAGCTGGAGACAAACTCCTTTAAATATGTTTTAGACCCCATGATCTAAGGGCAGTATTTCCTCTGGCACGGAGGACTTCCTGTCCACCGACACTCTACCGTGATTCAGTCAGCTAGCGTGCATCTGTCACTCAGTCAGTCTTTATTATTCTCGAATGTATTTGTAAGTCGATCAACAGAGCCAGTTATGATTCACAATAACAAAAAGATCAAAGGACGGACTAGATAACCACTAATTCGCAGAGCGATCACATGAACACTGCTTAAATATTGTAATATTTATACGTTACACAATGAGCTCTGATGGAAAATTACTAAGGAATTGCGCAGTTTTGTGAGCAACAACCAAAACACCACCAAAAGCATTATTAATTAGATGTGTTTTATTTGTGCTAAGCTAACGCGAGTCATTCTCATATTACCGCACCGGTGGGATGGTAAGTGCTCTGCACTGATGGTGATTTAAATAGAGCACAAAAAAAGTTTTTAACTAAGACTTCTCGGCGTGTGTGAAATGACTGAACTTAAAGGTAATCCCAAAAAGGCCGTTTCTCACATCGGTGTCCGTTTCTGGGGCTGAACGAGTGAGCGGAGTCTTATTTCACACGGACTTTTCTTTCTGGAGTAACGTTAAGTCTGCGCCATTTTCCACCGAGTTGTGTCACTATTAGCCAACATGATGTTAGGCTAACGCCAGTGCTAACAGCCTGTAGCCAACACATTTATTCTGCATGCTCAGCGGCTCGTTTCTAGAGCTGCATCTCAATGAAATAAGCACAAGTCTTACCGCTCCGGATCCAAAGGGAAGCTAAAAAGTGGAGTGGTCTTTTCGGATCCTCGCTGCTGATAATCACAGTTCGCTGCGGCGCAGCAGTCAGTCATTTTGGATTGCAATGAAGCTAGCAAGCAAGTTAGCTAGCTTAGCTGGCGGTTGCAAGCTGGCAAGCCTACTGTGAGCAAACCTGTAGGACAGTCTACAGAGTCATGCCTTGGGCAAAACCTGCAACCGACACAGTGGACTTTCACTATATTCTCGCTTATTGCCTCTTTGCCAGACTAAGAACCTACTAATTCCATGCTTTCAAAAGTTGATGCTGCGTGCTGAGCCAAAGTCGCCAAAAGCGTGTTATCCCATCAACCAGGAACTAAGTGCTGCAAGAAAAATGTTCACCAGCAGAGGGCAGAATACCATGACCAAAGAGCATTATTGTCAAGATGATTTACTTCCCATTCTGATGTAGCCTGAAAATGCGCGTAGGAATGAAATAAAAGCACGTTTTGTTTTGTGGGTATATACAAATAAAGGAGGTTAATATTCACAACTTTGGGCATGGCGTTGTTAAAACCCTCCGTATGCCTCAGCTACTGGTACAGTTCATAAAATACCATTACACAAACACTAAACACAGGTGTAGTACTTTTCTTGTTCTAACTGAACACTCTTTGAATTCAACTTGGCGCTTCCTTTTCTTTGAGATTTGATTGTTTCCTTCTTTTCAGTGATATACCTCCTGTCTGTGAAACGCCAAACAAGTAAATCATTAAAATGCGACAATAAGTTATTTATGAATACACAGTTATCGAAATTAATAAAAAAAATAAACATATCTAATAATTTTCATTTTAATTATTCAATTGTTACAGTGCTGCATCATGAATTAATTTTATCCTTCAACCTTCGCTATCAAAGTAACCAGCCTTTGCATTGGCCTGGAGTTGACTTTTTCAGTGATGTTTGTCAATATAAAGTGCAGAGTTTGTACTTGCATATGCACCCATTCCTCTTTGGCAAGTACACTCAAGAGTCCAGACTTCTGAGGACACAGCTCAGTTAGACAGCAGCAGATTTGATGACATTGGCTTGCTTTAAGTGTACTTAACTGGCTTTTTACCCTCATAAGTAATATTTACAATATAATTAGCATGTAATTGACCTAATTGTGTTATTTTAGGTTATATATACAATTCTATAAGCACTGGGTGAACACTGGGTTTATGTAAATGAGGGCGATAAAGAACTATGTCACAATTCTTCTTCTGCTGCTTTAAAATGTCCACAGTAAAGGCAAAGAAATCACTCGCCTGAATAATTTTATGGTTTTATTTTTTAAAACAAAGAAATGCATCCAAATCATGGAAACCTGTGTTAAAAAAACAACCCAAACCTGAAATGTCCACATATATGATCGGTCTAAAGAAAAGGAACAGGTAAAAGAAACATTTCAAGAACTCAAAAATGAAACTTTAAACTAGGTTCATGCTGCAGTTTGGGAATGTTCAGTTGCAGCAAACAGTACAAGCGGACCAACACGTAGTCGTCAGTCATATAATATTTAATTTACTCTGAACTCTACAGAGAAAATGTAGTTTAAGGGCAGACAAGTGACTCAGCACACATGGAAGATGCATAATGTTAGGTACAGTCAGCTAATAATCACAGTGTATCTCCAAAGCACCATCATATGTGAATCAGCATTTGAAGTTTTGTTCAGGATGACAAAATGTAACTAATTAAAGAGTCTAACTCTTTACCGACACATTCAGGAAGGGATTTATAGCTGAACAACCTTACTTGCTTTAACAGAGCTTACAAAACCATGTATTCATATTCTACCAAAGATACCGTTTGGAATAAGAAATGTAGTGAGACTGCTGGGATCGTGATCAATAATTTATCTGACGATGTTGGAATCTTTCCATTTTCCCCCCCAAAGCCAGATTACATAAATATAGCATAAACAGAGTACTAGGGGTTGGGGTTCAGACCAGTTCTCACATTTCTACATAACGAAAAAAGTTTTAAACTACAACTTTAGAGTTCAGGGATGCACTCAATGTTCACCAGGCAGCTACGACGTCGTTTTCCTGTAAATGGAGGGTCGTCATGGGCAAAACAAGACGGTGAATGTTTCCTTTTGTCTTCAGTTTTTGGACCCAGCACAGTGACACTTGTATGTGTTAGGAAGTACTGAACACCTGTCCAGCGCCTCTGCTTCACTGAGCGTGATTCCTGCCTACGACTCCTGCTGCACCTCAGGGTATGTCTTCATGTAGGTATCAACCAATAAATCCAGATCGAAGCCAACGTCATAGTTAATGTTCAAAAGAGCAAAGCTTTTGGATTTAAATTTGTCAGGTGTGCTCTCCATGTACATTGTGAAGCGCTTATATGCCACGTTGCAGCTGTCCTCCAAAGCCAAGGTAGGCAGGACACCGATCAGTCTGAAGACTGCCAGCATGTTTGGGAAGAACTTGACATCAGCCAGCTGCAGTGTTTCATGGAGGCTGGAGGGAAAAGTCTCACCTTTTCCCTTTTTGCTCCATTTAACCCACCAACAGTGTAACTCGGCAGAGAGGGTTCCTGCATTTGGGATGTCATTGTTAAACACCTGCACATTCACCTCTTCGGGTTCTGTGGATTTGTGCTGCTCTATGACAGCGGGGACCAGTGACAGACACCGGAGAAGCTTCAGGTGGTCTTCACAGAAGAGCCGATTCAGTTCTGTGATGGTGTGATTCACCACAGGAACAGACAGGCGTTCTTTGTAGTAACTCTCTGGCCGAACGGTTCCACATTCTGCCTGCTGCTTCCTCAAGAACGACCGAGGAAGCTTGGCTGAAATTTCCATGGTTGCAGCTATGGTAAGAGCCTCATCGTTCCAGAATTCGTGATACACGTCGATGTTGTCAGACACCTCTTTCAGAGAATGCAACACGGCTTTCAAACTGACTGCAGCTAAATGGGTTTCTGCTGCGCTCCCTTCTAGATTTTTCCCAAAGGCTTGGGTGAGCGTCATCACGTTCTTCAGCACAACCAATGCCATCACAAACTCAAAGTCGGTCAGTGCTTTTGAAATCTCTAAAGCATTTTGTGAGATTTGATCATTCCATTTCATATCTTCATTGTCATGCACGCTGTCCACACAGAGGAGCAGTGCCTCCAGGATATCCACTGCCACTTCAAACGCATCATTTCTTCGGGTCCATCCGGTGTGACAGATCTCTTTCAGTTCGTTGGCTTTCTCCTCGTTGTCAGGGTAAAAAATCGAAATTGCGTGCTCGAGCTCCAGCTGTAGTAACGAGGACTGACCGAAAAAAGACTCAATCTTCTTAAAGGTAAACATGACAAGCTGAACCCCTGACAAAGTCATGCCACTGGCCAGTGACATGTTCAAGGATCGACTAGATGTCAGTGTAAGCACAGCCCTCGGATGCATCTCCAAGAGTTTGGTCGCCAATATTTTTATTTGATTAAAATGCGTCCCTGAGCAGGAGTGGGCTTGTCCTCTGCACTTTTCCATATCTAATCCCCATTTGTCAGTCATTTCAGACAGCAGTCCCTCTGCAAGGATATCACCATCAAAGCTCAAGAATCCGACAAACCTTTCCCTCTGAAAGTTAGACTCGTCCACATAGCGAACAAAGACAGGGAGGTGCCATTCTCCAGAGATCTTCACTAGCTCACCAGTGAGTAAAGAGAAAAAACTGCTTTGTTTAATTTCTTCCACAAGCTTACTGCGGATGAATTTCTCACACACCTCAATCAGCTGATTCAGTTGGTCGGTGGAGCAGCACTCCTTATTTTCATTGTACCTCTTCTTTAGGACTTCATCTCCACATATGATGCGATTATCTAGCAATGCATGAAAGCTGCTGGACCAAAGGCCTTGGTCCTTATTATTAGCAGGCCCTGTAAGAGGAATGCTTTGCTCTCCCAGCAGGAGAATGACTTCAAATAATGACTTCAGATACTCTTTGTATTCTTCTTCCTCTGATAATGTCGGAGTGTCTTCCTTAGCTGTTGCTGCGTGAGACCTTTTCATTTCTGAAAAAGAAAAGGAAACTCATTCCTCTTGTAGCAAATGAGCCTGTGGAATATTTATAGTTTAATTTTTCATTAATAAATATGTGCGTGTGTGTTGATATTTCTACTTACTCTTCCTTCCCTTACTTTCCATTTCATTATCTTTGGTCTACCCAAAAAGGAAACAAACATTGAGTTAATATATACTACTTAAAATGCCACTGAGATACACAATAATATACAGCTGTGGTCAGAAGTTTAACATGCTTTTAATAATTCCTTTAAAGTGTTCTTTTCCCAAGATGAGTAAGAGAGTAATTGTACAGCATGCACCTGTACTGAATTGAGAAAAGACAAGAATTTGGTTCACAACTCTGAATTTCTTTAATTCACACAGGTTTGAAATTATACATATTTGATTAAATGGCACGTTGATCACATGCTTTTAGTAGTCATTAACAAGCATCTAGGATAGTTTGATCACTCTTGGCAGAAACCGGTTGGGGTACCAAAGGAATAAGTTTGCACGTGTGTCAGGAATCACCATCCTGTTGACCATACAGTGTCCAAGTTTCGACTGTTGATTTGAGGTGAAGTTAGGGCTGGGCAATTTATGGAAAATAAATCAAAAACTGACATTTTTCACCTCTAACTGACGCATCCTTGCCCATGTTAGTTAGTACATACTGGGGAGTAACAGAATGTAAAAAACAAAAGAAGGGAAATAACTTTCCCCCTCAGTACCGAATATGTTGTCACATGACTGCCCCATCCAGCCTGTGACGTGGAAGCACAGACAACAACTCAAACACCAAGCCAAGCTTATCTACTAAAGACGGGATATTTCTGTAATATAACACTTTACAACTATAAAGTGTTGTAACAGATTAATAGTGTTGCCTTTGGTTGCTGAAACTTTTTATCCAACAGTTTTGTTTTCTTCTTTTTGTTTGGTGTTTACTAAAGCCAAAAAAGTGTCCGAATAACAGACACTGTTTTTTATTTGGCACAAGCTCCTCAAGTTGGGCAGTCAGTTTGGCGTTTGAGTTTTTCTCTATTGTCACGTGACAGTACGCCAAGTACTCTGCTTTAAAGGGGACAGTACATAAATACCACCAAAATAACCGACATGGACAAAAATGCGGTAAATTAGAGGTTTCAGATGTTAGTTTATATTCATTTTTTATTAATTGCCAAGCACTACTTACTACCACTAATAAGAAAAGACCCTATTACTACAAGATCCAGATGTTTAATTATGAATAGCTGTCTTTGTAATGAACATTAAAATCTTTTCTCTACGTGAAAGATATAATGTTAAACATGAATAAAGTTTTCACTTGTGTAATACCGGTATAAATTTTTATGTGATATAAAAAAGTCGTATTTCGACATCATCGCTACAGCACTGCCATGCGTTTACATTTCCTACTGTGCAACCATGAGACAAGCCCAGATGTGTCTGAGAGCCGTGTGTCAGCCCCTGTTGACCAGTCACTACAAACAAAGCACAGTATGCATATGCAAGACAACTATTGTTGCTACAGGTGGAAGCAACAAGGTGTTTCACCACTTGAGGCAAAAAACACACCATCATATACAAATGACTCCACCGAGCACTGCTGGAGCACTAGATAGTTACACTGCACAGGACAAGAAGACCAAAAGGCTCATGGAAATTACTACTGCAGTTAAATGGTGGACATGCAGGCCTTTAAGCAGCTGGTTAAAAAGCTATATATACTCCTCTGATCCTATTATTGCACTATAACGGTGTTGCTGGGACCGTGTGTCAGTAGACTCACACTTCAAATAAGGCAGTATGTCATCACTGACAATAGTTCAGAAGAAAAGAAGGATGGAAATATGGTGATATAATTTTGGAGCTATATTGCCCACCCCTACTGTTCCATACAAGGACTGCTCACTATCTTTTGAACCTTGTTGCGTTAAAAATACAGTAGTTACTCATTCTTTTTGGTTTGTATAACATACAAATGTCTGCTATTTTTCGCCCCTTATATGCGAACGTAAAACGCCTCTCTCATTTTGTGAGAGCACAGAATGCCTGCGTTTCCTCTTCCTCTCTTTTTTTGCTGACACACACTAACTTTCACGTGCGACTGCATTTATCTCATTCTGCTTTTGTTAGGCATTTCTGTCACAAAACATCCTCCATTTATCCTCCCATCCACCAAGATGGTTTGCTTGTTTAGTTTTCAGTATGGTGTGTATCAAACATATATTTTCATTTATATATATTTTTTTAAACTTAGGTACATGAAAGCCTCTGAGTGTACTACAAAGAAAACCAGAATAGATCATCAATAATTAAAAACGTCTGACTTTATCAAAATCCTTTATCCCTAATTTTGAACACTTCTGATTTATTTGACCCACCGTCTGTTTAGTGCGCTTCGCCTGTCCATTCTGAGGTTGGCTGGACATATCAAAAATAGTTGGTATGGCGTCATCCTTCAGCACTGTACTCTGAGCATCCTGTAACCAAAACACATACGATGACCTCATGAAAATGTTATTGAGGTGAAACCTGAACTACAGCTACATTAGCAACATTAACCAAAGTAATACAGTCATGTGAAAAATAAACTAAAACCCTATTTATTTTTTTCAGATTTTGCATGAGGACTGAAAATTCCATTGTTTCTTGCAATATAGACAATTTGGAGCAAAAGTACAAATAACTTACAATGTCAATCAAAGACGTTTCAAAATGTTTCCCACAAACTCTGTAGTATCTGTACAGGTGCTCTGGTGATCTGTCCATGAGGTCTGGCCTCTGGCATTTTTCAGCCCACTTCTTGGACCTGAAACAAGAAACCAAATTGTGGACAAACGTCAACTGTTTGGCTTAGGTTCAGTGTAAACCAACTAAACAAACTTGCACATTTGCAGATATTAAAATGATATAGAAACTGACTGAATACACAATGTTGAAAAACAGAGAGATTGGAGATTTTCATTGAATCTGGAAACAATTGCTAGGTTGGGTTAGAAGTATAGTGACTATGTCTTACAAGATGCTTTTACAATGTATTAAATATGGAAGTTATGAATGCACACAGAAGCTTCAGTGCATACAGGTCGCACAAGATTTCCAAAAGCTGCCAATAACAAATTCAACTTTATAGCTTTGTGTATTCTCGAGGAACGGTGCAGGAGATCGGCAATTAGTTCTTTGTTATATCCTAAGTGAACCAACATGCTCTACACAGGATACTTTATGATATCTTTGTCTCACAAACTATAGACGTTGCTAGTAGAGTTCAAACATTAATTAAAGATTTACAAAGATTGGCCGATGAGTTTGAACCTAACTGCCAGTGGCTCGTTGATACTCACATTTTTAAAACGTTCTACCCTGCTTTAATCTTGTAGCATTGCTTTTACCAAACTGTTATGACAAACCGTGATGTTCCAGATGTGCTTAGCAGTATGCAAAAAAAAAGTTAACCTATGAAAATTTTTACTACGAAAGGCGTTTGAATTAAAACTATACTAAGTAGCTAAATGCAAAGGTTGCAAAAAGTGTGGCAGTTGATAAACACGCGCACCGTGCCATATTTTCTCTGTAAATATACAACAAATTGTCACTTCTTGCTAGCTTTGTGTTGCCGTTTGCGATGCTAACATCAGTTACCTTTCTGCATCACTCGGGAACCGGAAGAGGGGCTGAGGGTCAGATTTGCCACTGGGACAGTTCGGCACAGCGCAATGATTTTGCATTGTATATATTTTACGAAAGAACCCCTTTTTATCGTTATATTTTCAGAGGTTGCCAAAAGAACTGCTAATGGCAATAGCGGAAACGTAAAAGAGCTTCCGAGTTGTGCTTTCAAAATAAAATACTTCGGGGTAACTGGGTAATAATTTTATATCATCTTATAAAAATAATTTGAGTGTTTTATAGTATAATTTTAGTATTTTATCATTATTATATTTCTTTAAGAAAACGTTTTTTGTTCCTTATCAACTCAATATGCTATGATATGTTAACCACAAACATCAAACGTATGGACAACTGAACAACGTAAGAGTGAAAATCTCAGAAGTCTTAAAAACTACTGTACTTTACAGTTTTAAAGGTTATTTTAAACTACTCTATACCTCTAGGTTATGCACAACAAAGGTCAATGAATATAAATAGACCTAATGAAAATTCCTAAAACGCCATACATATAATCAAACAAGACAATAAATACATGGATAAATATTGCAAATTGCCGTTATAATTCACCCGTTCATTCGACTTTATTCTGAAGGCTTTTATTGTAGCGCATTAGTAGCTTGACGTAGGGAATAACGTGCATCAAATAAGCGCGCGTTTCTTTTCTGTCCCATAATCCTCAGCGGTCTTTTCAAACTGTGAAAACATGCCGAGACATAATCTCAAATTTATCTTGTGTTTGAGCTGAGGTGTGAGATCCGTAACATAAATATATCACAACAGTCGTTGGCTATTATGTTTATTTAAAAAAAAAGAAAGAGAATTTGCTTTTATGTATTTATGCAGAAAACAAAGTTAAAGCCTTGTGAAGACTGACATAAAAGCACCGCCTAATACAGTAGAGGCTTTCATAAATCACTCGTGTATTCATTTGTCCCAACTCTATTTCCTGATAACTGGTGTTCGCGGCTGTCTAACTGTCTCGAGTCCTTTTTAAGGGCAACGTTTGGGTGTGTATCTGTCAGCACGGACCAGTATTACAGGAATTTTATTTGGGTTCAAACATTTAAACAGGAGGGAGGATAAAAACCTAAGAGATCGAAGAATGACGTTATCTGTTGTTCTCGCTCTTAGTTTGGAGATATTTTATTGGTTGGTTTGGGCTTCTCGCGATACCGGGTTGACCAATTGCAGCGCCGCAGCGCCAAGTCAAACTCTGAAGAAGCTAAACGAGGTGTTTTTTCCTCAGACTGAGCTGTGTCGCTTAGGTGGAGGGCTCGCTTGGAAGATTAGAACGAAACGCAGACGGTGGGTAAGTCAGCGTTAGATATGAGCATCACTTTAGTCCACTAGATGAGACTGAGGGCAAATCTTCGTTATGTCCAACGTGTACCCTTTAGCGTCCTTACTAGCTAGCTAACCTTAAAAGATTTAGACCTACATACAGTATTGTATATGCGTATTCAACCCGTAAGTTTTTAGCTTTTACTAAATGAGTTTCGCGTCATGCTACCACTTCAAATGCAAGATGATGTTAATAACTAAGTTAATCACTATATTCACGCAGTGTATTCTTTGCTTTGCTCACAGTTCAGCATTCTTCGCTAATTTAAACGGTTTTGAGGGGCTACACAATGGAAGTTGTAGTTTCAAGACGGAACCACATCATTAAAAAAGTAAGCTAACATAACATAACATAAAAAAGCTAAATTATCCACAAATGTCCATCTTGAATTTAGCAGATTTCATGATGTAATGTTTTTGGGGTTTTTTGTAACAGGGAAACAAGGAAAATGCCCAGCCTGAACATGAAAGAAAGTTATTAATAAAAAAAGAGAAAACATCTGTTGTGCCATTCCAACTGAAAAATGGCCCAAAACAGCAGACCCTACCAAAGAGTCAGCCCCTTAAAGCCAAGGCTAAACAAGCTGACACTAGGTCAGTGTCTGAGGCCCACAGACCAGTACAAGCTGCTGTGTTGACATCAAGGAATGCTCTAGGAATGTATAAAGGAAAGATTGTCCAGTCGAAAATTGGGTCCATTTGGAAGGAAAGTGCAGGTATTATGGATCCTAACCCATCGGCACCTAAAACGGAGAACCAAAGGGCTGGAAAGATGGCAAGAAGGTTCCAATCTGCTGCTGAGACGCAGAGACACGGTACTCAAAAACCTGCACCAGCGAGGTCCAAGTCTGTGTCTGATGGACCTGCTCTGGTTTCCAAGCCCGCTGCCAGCAGTCGTGCTGGATTCTCCTCTGCTCGCCCTCCTGCAAGTATCTTCCCAGCAACACTAACCACTGCTGGCTCAAGAAACACTGCTGTGGCTCCCACCAAGGCTGGCGGGACTCGCATCCCAAAGACACAGATTTCAGAACCTGACAAGAAGGTCAGCAAGCCTCCTGCCTCAAACACTATCAGTCAATACAGATTTACTATGGAGACTGCAGAGGAGAGAAAGTAAGGAGTTCCACACATACATGCGATGTTTGTTGTATTACAATAAAATGAAAAAGTTAATTTACTTATGTGCTTTCTACAGAGCAAAACTGACTGAGTGGCTGGTTTCAAAGGGTAAGGCTCTCAAGAGACCAGCCATGTCGACAGCAAAGCCCCCCAAAACTAAAGATTCTTCAAAACCTGCCGTCAAACTTCCATCTCAGCCTGCTGCACGCCACATGCCCGAACCCAGACTGGAAGCACACAACGCTGACTCTGCTCTAGGCGTTGTTCCCTGTGGAGATGCTCAGAGGGCAGGACCCACAGCATCCAGCCAAACTCCAGTGATCATGAACACCACACTAGACCTAGAACATTTTGATGGGGATTTGTCTGCAGAGTCACAAGACAGAGTGAATGATGTAAGCAGAAATGCAGCATGGTTTCTTCTTCTATTTATCTGTTTTAAAATGTATAACATTGAACATCAAAGATAAGCCAGACCTCCCCCCTCCCTCCTGTTTTATAGATTGTTGTGAATCTCTGTGATGCCTTGGAGGCCATGGCAACACCATCGAGATGTAGTGATGGTAAAATAATCAGCATTATTATATCTGTTCTTTAAATATCTCTATACAGATGCCTTTGTTTACATATTTGTCATTTTGGTGTTGATAAGAAGTCGCAGGTTTGAGAGATACGTGCAATAATGAAATGGAGGACAGCAAGCCTACAGATGAGTGTAAAGTGGAGAAACTGAAGATTGACATGCCTGGGGATGCTGGTAAGCAGGTGAAGGATGAAGCAGAAGAAAGTGATGATCAGAAAGTGGAGACTGATGACGTGGAAAGCAGCAGCGACGACGACATGACAGAGACAACTCCACAGATGGCGGATGCATCAGTGATCAAATACAGTGTGAAAACTACACCATACTTGCAAAGGTGAGGCGTTGAACTTTCTCTTGCTAAATCTATTCAGTTACTCGATTATTTGAGCCACTTCAGTCTTGACACTCTTACAAAATTATTCTCTCCACATTTCAGCATCAGAAAAACCATTGAAGGGGAGGTTGGCACGAGCGCGTCCAGAAGAAAGAGCAACATTAATGACCTGAAGTTTCTGACACCTGTGCGCCGCTCCTCCCGCATCCACAACAAATCCAGCCAGCTGCCCAAGATGCTCGTCGATCACGATCCTTGCGTGTCATCTCTGGCTGAGCTGGTGAAGCTGGATGATAATCCCAACGCCTACATCTACAGAAAGAACACCGCACTCGTGGCAGATCTCCGGGACGAGTCCAGCCTCTAAAGAAACCTATGTTTGTACTGTTCTGAAGGAGGGGGGGGGTATATTTAGCAATGCTTGGGACTCAACCTAATGGACACTTTAAAGATGATTTTTAATATTGAATTGTCCTAATTTGAAATATTTTACTGTATTTATATTCATGCTGTTCCCTTTACTAATTTTTCTAAAGTTAACACTATGACAATAAAACACCTTTCTAAAGTTGTCTTTAAAAAAAGAAGTCTTGAGTGCATCTTTTTATAGAGCTATGTAATAAATTGAAATGACTTCCATCTATATAAAGTGAGCAAGAGTTAAAATAATTAAGTAACCCTACTTTCAATGATACACTCGGCATTCTGTAGCCAACTGGTTGTTGTTCACTGATTTCAGAGTAGCTCACGGATATGTTGCCTAGCAGCAAATAAATAGGGAGATTAAAAACCAAAGCAAATCACCTGTTACCTGCTCAGGCGTGATTGATCAGCAGTAAACTGTCTACAAAGACCTTTGGGTACCAGAACTCTTGCTCCTAGCTGACGAAAGCATGACAAACAAGAGGATTGAACAGCCAACAAAAACAGCCTGCACTGCATTTCGGTGAGGGGGAGAGAAGAAGAAAAAAAAGACACAGTTGTATTCCGATTTAATCCCACTTTAATTGACCACATTGTAAAAATTCCAACCGCTCACAAATGACCACTTCTTGGCAAAATACAATCCTAAGTCAAACTGGACGTTTTGACATCATCTCCCTCTGATCCCAGATGAGATGTTTCATTATAAACAAAATTTAAAAAATGAAAATCATCTATAAAGAAAAAGAAATATCTCATGCCATTTTCTTCCCCAAAAACAAAATGTATATAAAAAGGTACTTTTTTTTCCCCCCTTGTCCACTGACCACAGAGGAAGGCGTTCAGTGCGCTTAAAGGCTGTTTTCACTGCTGTCTGTGCACCTTATGTCCTTGAAAGACCTCGATTGTCCAGATCTTTCACCTGAAGAACAAGACAACAAGGTTAGGTCAGAAAGTTCTGTTCCAAAACTGATTTTAGATGTTTACACGGATAAACTGTGGAAAAGTCACTTTATTAAAAAGACAAAAACAGCCCTCAAACAAACCAATTGTCGAGTGATTTAAAATATATTCCAGGTAAAGTCACAAGTATTTGTATTAATCAGTAAAAACCAGCTTTTACAGATTAACTGTTAGTCATATAAAAAGGGACATTTCATTAAATTAAAATGCTAATGCTCAGTTGTGCTTGAATTTAGTAGACAGTCTTTTATGAAATTGATTGCTGATTAGTTTCATATCAATCAACAATTTTTTAAAATTTGACTCGATGTCAGAGCTGAAACTCCAGATTTAGGTAAAAAGACAATTAACAAAACTGAAATAAAGAAGAAAAATAGGAAATCTTTCGTTTTTGTTTGGTGAAAATGTGTCAACACAACTCGCCTAATGATGCAGATGGCAGTCAAAGTGTTATTTACATTGTAATATCCAATCTGGCCCTGAAAAATTCCCCTTCGTATTATAATAATCAGAAAAACTAAAAGTAATAAAACCTGAAATGAGTAAACCTACTATGGGAACAATCTGGAACCAAACAGAAGTTAAAACAAACACTCAAAATGAAAATACAGAACCATAACAACTGTGATCCCTATAGAGACAAAGTTGGCTTGTTTACCTTGTATATCCTAACCAGCCAGTGCTCTGTTGTGTAGGCCTCCTCCAGTACATCCAGTTCAAAGTCTTTGTTCCCAATCTCAGCATTCCTCACTCTGTCATAACCAGGTGGGCGCTCTGCAAAAACCAGAATTAGTAAGAAAAACCGTCACTGGCTGTGTTTTTGTTTTTTACATTTCTGAGTCACGTTCCTCCAGTAGGAATTTTAGAGGCTCATAAAGTGATAAATAGATCAGCCTAGGGGTAGAAGGTACTCACTGGCCTCTGTGTAGACCTGGCCAAAGCGGTAGTAACACATCTTGTACATGAGGCAGTTAAGCAGGACTGGCGAGCCCTCACGGTCCACCCTGAACTCTCCGGTGGGAGTGTAGTAGTCGTGCTCCTTGATATGCTTGCCTGTGTCTGTACTTCCTCCAATACGGACCATCCACAGAAACTTATTGATGTCTGTCATGCAAACAAAAAAAACCCCACCAATTTGAAAGGTGCTCATAACTTTCTAAACAGTAACATTTTACTTCATGTGATGAACATTTAATGAGTTGACCAAAATAGAACTCAATTACACCCATTTAGAAGCTTAAAAACACAACACCTTAAGTGCTACACTAGTTTATAGAGTATTAAGCGGTGTACCATCTGAAGAGTAGCCCGTCAGCCCTCCAAAGATGACCAGAACATAACTGACGTCAAGCTCTCTCATAATCTCATAGGCCCTTTCCTCTGTGGATGCCATGGCCTGCAAAAGAAACAGCAGCATGGTCAGAACAGCAGCATTTTATAGACAATGTCACCTTAAAAGGTCACCCAGCTCACCTGTCCAACTCTGGAGATGTGAGTATTGTTCCATGTGTTGTTGTCCACTAGAATGGTTCGATTAGCCATGGCAGTTATCTGATATCCGTAATCCCACCATGACATGACTTTGGCATCCTGGAAAGGAAAAATAACACTCAGATAGGTAAATCGGAAACCCTCTGATCAAACGGCTGTGACTGTTGATCACTCATGACGACGATCTATAGTTAAATGATCAACATTTTCTTCTTCTCGTGGGGATTAACTGACCTCAGGAGTGTTGTGGCGGAGCCAGTAGTAGGCCTCTCTGAAGTCATCAAAGATGATGCGGCTGCCGTCACCTCCACGGGCTGACAGGACAATTGATGGAGAGGAGTAGGCTTCGCTGGTCACCCAGGTAGAGTGGAACGTGTATGTGATGAGGAAGAAAGCCATTACCAGAATCATCCCACTGGCAACCTGGTACGTTTACACAGAACATGTTAACACGCTTTTATATTCATTATTACTACACTTTATTTAGGATCAGGTAGTTTAAACCCAGGAACTGGACCTCTAAAATGGTAATGGAATTAATTGAGGGAGTGTGAAATAAAGCATACAAGGAGATTTCTCTGATCTTTCAGTTTTGTCTCAAAGGTGAAAGAAAACAGCTAAATACTCATGTGAGAAAGTGTAGAGAAAACCTATGAAGTTGGTCTGCTAAAGTCTCATTTGTGTGTTGAATTCCCTCTAGTGAGTAAAGTTGTTATTGCACTTATAATTTGTGTGGGAATATCTGCATTGCTCTGCAGTCACAAGTGAAACTGAGTAAACTAAGAAAACTACTTTTAAACAACATTTACTGTCGCTCAGACACATAAAGGAGGGCACACTGAGTCTATATATTTTGTCAACAGCACATTAAGACTGCTAGAATACTAATGTTAGCGCAATGATCAAATTAGATACAATTACAGCCAATTCCACTTTGTTTTACAGAGGTGTCATCCTTGTGCTGTTCAGCATACTGAGGTCACACTGCATATTACCATCAAACAGATCAATCACAGCTCTTGAGATCTGTGTAAACACACATGTAGTTATATTTCTTGGCAGGTGCAAGTCAGACTGCAGTGTAGCTTTATACCCATCGTTGTAGATTCAAAGCTACACTATAAAAATCATCTAAACCACGAGGAGGAATCTCAACTAAACAACGTTTTTAACTGGTCAAAAAGGTTGTGAGCCTTCAACAATGCAGTTTACCTATCCCACAATTGTTTGTAAACCTATCAGCAATAAATAACAACAATTCACTTTTAGGTGTAGTATGTGTTTCAAGTTGCATGAAATATCAAATACTAGAACTATAGAGAAGAAGACAAGAAAAAGTTTGCATTCTCTTGGACAAGATTTTAAACTACACATGAAAATCAAGTCTACAACATTGAGCCGAGATTTTGTCAATTATAGATTATTTAAAATAAGCGGTAGTTCTTCAGCCCGTCTAATTTTTGTTTTGTTTTTTTACAGGTTTAACCTGTCTGAATGCACAGACTTTCATGTCACAACACGACCATGGCACGACAAAAGTCAGACTTTCACCACCTTCCACAGCAAGCTTATCCTGTCAGCCAACTTGCCTCATTTTTGATTGGGTAAGTGGCATCCTGCTGCTTCTTGCTCTTTTTGTCTGGCCGGCTGACGTCCAAATTCTTCATGTAAGTGGTGAGAACCTGCGACACGCCGATGCCTGACAGGATGCACATGACTGGAGCGAGTACCAGCATCAGACGCACCTGAGGAAACAAACAGTGGGGTTTAAAAAACAAACAAAAAACATTTGACAGACAGAGCACATACAACATCCTTGACGCCAGTTCCTGTTTGCGTCGGTTACATTTAATGGTGTAAAAGTGATGTCATCAGGTTACTTTTAAAATCATAGAAGCACACAACTCTGTCTCAGAAGGCATGTGCAACACATACACACACCCATATGTGTTTACAGAAAAAAAAAAAGAAAAAAAAAAGGCATTTAAGCAGCAGTACCATGACAGCTGAGAAGTACATGCTGGTGACTCCGTACATGATGATGAAGATCCTGGCATCCGACAGGTTGTTAAAACAGTAGTACAGGCCGACTGTAAGAAAAAAAGGTAATCTTGAATGAAATATGGAGTGATTACAAAATATTAAGTCAGTGCTACTCGGTGCTTTTGCCGACTTACCTGGGAACATGAAGACTAGGAGCTGCAGATCAAAGTAGTATGAGGACCAGGTGGTGGGCTGGTGCTCGGACACAGAGGCGATGATGGGGATATTGTTCTTGGCGTAGGAGGGGTCCAGCAAGGAGTAGAAACGACCGGTCCACGGAGAGATTTTACCTGACAGAAATGTACTTATCATGTCGTGTCAAAAGGTTTTACAAAGGTTTTCCCATGCATTACTATTATTGTTAATCCTCTTACCTGTCAGCATGAGAACAGCACCTACAGACAACAGGATAAAGCCCACCAGCGAGATGACGCTCTTGAACAGCACCTCAAATTGCTGAGCATTGAGTTTGCTGCGCAGGTAGTCCACAAAGGCATGGATCTGGCACAAACCAAACACGCCGAAGGCTGCCATGTGTTCTGATGACTGCACCGGCTGGTAAATGGAAAAAGAAAGACAAGGACCTGAACAGTGAGACACAGTGAAACTTCTCATCATGTCAATGTTACTACTATTTAATCTTTAACAAAAAACTGTCCAGCTAGGAGGGTGCGTCAGGTGATGAAATGAGATGGTTTTTTACCTGGAAACCAACGAAAGAGATTTGCATGGAAAGGATGGTGCCCAGGCAGTAGACTGTGCAGTAAGCCACATATATGCGGTGTGAGAATCGGCCTGTGAGCATCAGAACCAGGACGTGGAGGGGGATAAGATTGATGAGGAACACGTAGCCACCCCAGGAGGAAACCTAAATGCACACAGAGACCATTTCATGACCAAAGTCACCTCTTAATGCATTCAGTACAACATGCAGATCAGCTGCATCTCCTCACCATGTAGAAGTAAGCTAGTGCACACATGGATGACCAGTACACCGAGCCCGTTTTCACAGCCTTGATCCACATGTAGTAGGTCAACAGCATGCAGAAGATGGCAATACCTGAGCAGGAGGACATTTTTCTTATTATACTGTTATGCCCTTTAGGTGTATATCCTCTAATGCTACAGCTTTACTTTACTTTCATTACTGACTGTTACAACATAGTTTATCAGGGATAAAGTCTTTTGCTAAAATAGCTGAAGATTAATTTTCTAACTGATGAATAAAATAAGCAGCCACTGAGTTTCAGTTACCTTCATTATCATAGGAGCCAGCAACGGAACGAGAGATGTAACCAGGCACCACCGCAATCATGGCAGCTGCCAGGAGCCCAGCACCTGCATCCTGAAGAGACAAAAACACACCTAGTTAAAACTAGTGCAGGCTAACACTACAGTCCTGCAATAAAGAGCCTTTACCATGTTTAGATTTGTTCTAACCGTGCTACCACTCTTAAATTCTCTCTACCTGACAGAGGTTCCCGGACAATGCAAATACCCTACAGACACTTGGTGAATATTGTTTAATGTCCTGGATTCCTAGTCTGAAGTCTGTGTGATGTCTAATTGTGTTGATTTGTGTCATTGTGTTCAGAGAGCAGGTAATAGTCTGGAATGTGCAGCTAGCGATTGATCCACCTGTTTGCGTCATTCAGGCTTTACACAAGGAAAGCCTGAATGTGTAAGTGCATTTATACTGACTCGATGTTCTTTTGTATTGTCCCTTTTATTCATATCAAACAAAGCAGTCTCCTTAACTATAACATCTCTCTGTATAATCCATTACCAAACCCAATGAAAATGTTTTCCTGTATGTAATGAACAATGTGTGTGTGTTATAGGGTAATTTTCTTTTTACCTTCAGCTCCTTGGTTAAGTGGTACGTGACTATGGCGGTGAATGAGGAGAACAGGGGAGCCAGGAAGACGCAGACATTACGGATGTCAATTGTGATGTGGAAAAAATGTAGGACGTGGTACAGGACAGCAGATGTGATCATAAGTCCTGGAAGAGAAAACAAAAGGACACCATCACAGACTGATGTCACCCTTCTTAAACTCACATCACACATGAACTGCTCCACATGACAGGAGAATCATGCAACAATTTAGGGCCTTACCTGGATAAATGGTGCCACCAATGATCCTCCCCAGAGGATACCAAGCCCTGTCATCAAACCAGTTGTGAAACTTATAAAATCCTTCTTCTGCCAAGAAGCGGGTGGTACGGTAGTTGAAGTACCTGGTTGTGACATTAAAGGTGAGACAGGACTCTTCAGGAGGAAAAAAAATGAATGTAATGAATGATGATGCAGACAGTACTTACGGATCAAACTCATGGATGACACTTTCGAACCTCAACACGGAGAAGAGCCTGGTGGAGAATGCTGAGGAGGCAAAAGAAAAAAATCACATGTTTCATTGTGACGTGTGTGTTGTATAGTGCTGTCCATGCTGTCATACGCAGGGAGCAGAGGACTCACAGAGGACAGCGGCCATAGACAGGATCAGTAGCTTCAGCAGCGTGTCCTGTTTCTCATAGGACAAACGCAGGAAGCCCAGCTTGGTCATCTTGGCGAGGTTAGGGAAAGCTACCCGTACTACCTAATGGGAGAAAGACAATGGCTGTAAGAACTAGAAAAAGCACTGCAGATGCACTTTTAGTCAATACTGACATATGTTTCTGTATTTATTAAAACTCCTGCTGAATGTTTCCAAGTCAGGTTTCAAGTGAGCAAGAAACAGAATCAGCAATCCAGATGTCAGGAGTCAACTTCCACGTCCAGCCCAACCACATAAGGCCACGCACTAACGTGTGGCGTCACATAGCAGGAAGTAACCACTCTGGAAAACCTTTGCAGGGATTTGAGGCCGTTTATTTCACATGTGCATTAAAAAGATTCTAAGAAAAGTGTAAAGGCGAACCACTCAGCCCCATAGAGCCCTCATGCTTTCAAGACAGCACCAGTACCAGAACGAGCCTCAAGTGCTGACAGCTAACCGACATCACAGAAAGAGTAAATGAAAGGCAGTTAGTATCGTTAAACCAGATATTACCAACTGCACACGTAAAATGCATTCAGGCATAGTTGTAGTTTAAGCAGCATCTTATTGCTAGTCAGCGTCAGGCCGGCTTGCATCCACTTCAAAGTGTGTTAGTTGCTAGGCTAACCTGCTAGCCGCTGTTTTAATGAAAACCACAGTCACCCGCCAACTCTCTGGCAGATTTTTTTTTAAAGAAGTATCTGCGTCTTCTTCTCATATAGCAGCAGAAAATAAAAACCGGTAGTCCTGGAAAGGCTAACGCTTTTAATGTCTAATCTTCAGACACTTACCCGCTCCGCTCCTGCTACTCACTTTTCACACACAACCCTCACCGAGAGCTAATCCCGCCTCGACTAGAACATATTGCGTGCCTATTGGTTGTCTGTCTTCAATGTTTTACTTCCTCGTATCTTATTGGCTCTTTGGATGTCATTCAGATTTGGTTCCTTACCATGCCGCTGTAGTGTAGTGACGTGTCCTTATTGAAGAAAGAACACAGCCCCCTGTTGGTCGAAACTAATTTCACCTCGTTTCGTTGGTGTACAAATTCAGTCTCATTATTTTTCACGTTGTTTCCTCTTACAAATCAATTTATTACTTTTAGGTACAGTTTTTTTCTGAACTCTTGGTTGATATTCTTTCTCTCTATTAAAATAACACTACAATAAATAACAGAAACTTTATTTCTCAGTACATGAGCAAACTTACAAATTTAACAGGGGATCAAATAATTAATCCCCCCCAGTGTATTTTTTGGTGACCCGTTAATCACAGATCTTTTTAATCAATCAAGTACAAAAACCCACGTGGGTGTCTTAAGCCAGTCCTCAAAACATTTCTGATACCTTTCTGTCAGATGCCAGAATCATTTTTTAAATCACCCGTGAACATTTAGACAACAACCCAAGCTGATTTTCAGTGATACAAATCATTTATCCATCCATATCTTTGCAATGATGAGTTTGAAATGTCATAGAGAAACAAAAAACACAGAAACACAAGAGCTCAAATATTGAATACTGACCAATTTTATTCAAATTAGAAGTATTACTTTTACAAAACCTCACTCACAAATATCAGTCTGCACAAACACTATGCTCTTCTTACAATAATTGCACACTGTTTAAAATCATGGCCCCACTCCACATCCATGAGCTCTGAGGAGACAAAGGTTTGGGGTGGGGCCACTGTGTGGTGCTGGGCTTCTGACTGAACATTCAGGAGGTATTAACATTATGTACAGCACAAAATAACCAAACAGCCAATGATCTTTGGGGATCAGTTATATTTGCATCAGCTCTCTGTAAGGTGGAAGGGGCACTAGAGCAAGCGAGCCGAGGCTGATCACCCGTCTGTTATAAAGCTACGAGCTACATAACTCCTTTGTGACAGAGCTTAGCGTTGAAGTGGTCAAAGTAAAGTTAAAGATGTAGCAGTTTGGCAGTGTCGTCTCATCTATCAACACACTGAAAGCTCTAATGAAGCTTGTCCTACGCCGGTGTAGCCATGTGCATTGTGACATTAGACAGCAGAATCTACATTTTTATTTTTGGGATGGGACACCGAGCAAGTTTTGTCAACACACACGAGTGACTTTGTGGTTGATTTAAATTACAAAAAGGTCACTAGGCCTTTTAATAGCAGCTCCTGAAATGATGCTTAGTACTCTACTGAAAACAAAGCTGTGGGGATTTGAAACTAAAAAGCCTCCCTTTATAATTGTCCAAGGTTACAGACGGGACTGTGAGGAGAGCAGAATTTAACAGAGAAACACATCCGTGTGCAAGAAAGCGTTGGATCTGTGAGGGAGGAATGTGACTTTTAAGAAAACACACCTGTGCTTTGCTTCTGAACACAAACAAGCCCCATTTCAAAGAGAAAAATATCCTCCTTTAGTCACGTTTGCTTAAACATATTAAAACTCTGTCATGTCTTGTGCTGTAATTTATTAAAAGGAGACTCACTCAAATGGCACATTATACAAAGAAAGAAAAGTCAAAGTAAAAAGACGTCTGGATGTTAGTAGTTAAAGTGTTTTGAGTGTGAGGCACAGGTCAGTCGATTTTTGTGTCACACAGAAAAGGTGGATAAAAATGAGTAACTGAGGCGGCACAGATTACACAAAAACATGTAAACCCTTTGTCCTGGACCACATGAACCACCTGAACTCTTCATTAAGGGCGATCCTTCTAGAAAAAAAAAATCATTTTTGAGTGAAACCGCTTGTTGGTGACTATCCTATCTCCTTCACTGGGTGGGCAGCAGCCTCTGGCGGGATGGGGAGGTGTGAGGCGTTGACAGCCTCTCCGAGGAGGCGGATGACGTCAGTGACGACTGCAGGTGGACAGTCTTGTGGAAAAGCTTGTTGCTGATCAGCACGACCAGGGAGAAGAGACGCAGCTGGAAGTGGCTGGAAGAGTGAAATCAACATAAGTCACTTGTGAAAGCGATGCTTTTATTTATTGTTCTCACAGTGTGTTTGTTGGACACTCACTACAGCTTTGTTGGTGTCTTTGCCTCATTAGCACTGATGATGAACAGAGGGAAAAGGATGGAGAACAAGCAACCGCTGCATAGGAGACAAAGATAACATTTTAAACCATTAAAAACAAAGTAGAAGGTCCAAATTCCAGATTCCTCCCCATTAGAAAGTTCTGCCATGTTTTGTGATTATTAATTATATTTATTTATCACTAATTACGCCACAGTAAAATATTGCAATTATAAATAGTGGAGTGGTTTGGCAGAATTCACCTCCTTCTCAATGTGAAGTGGAAGAGCAAACTATTTTCTGAGGAAGCTCAGATCCTTTAATGAGTGCAGCAAGATGTTGGAGATCTTCTACCAACCAGTCTGTGGTGGCGAGTGCTATCTGTTTTGCTGCTATGTGCTGAGAAGAAAGGTCAGCATCAGAGCCAGAGATGCTGGAACCATCATTGGCCAAAATCTGGAGGCGTTTAAGTCAGTGAGGTTTAGGAGGTCACTGAACAAACTGCTCTCCATCATGGACGGCCCATCCCACCCGCTCTACTCCACACTTCTGAGGCAGCACAGCTCCGTCTCCCTCAGACTGATTCAACACCGCTGCCATAAAGAACATTTCAGGAAATCATTCCTATCATTATCTACAAAACTGTACAGTAACTCCTTGTTACACGTGAACACACCTGCCAGGCATCAGTGTGGACTCTGACATCACAGTGGTTGGGCAGGACAGGTCTACTCCCCTCTCATTATAAATACAGAACTCACAAACAGCTTCTTCCTCTGGGCCACTTGGATTGTTAACAAACACTGTCCCCCACACCCCACCCCTGCCCACCCACCTCACCAATCTGAGCCACGATCTGAGTAACCCCCATCACTCAGACCACTCACATGCAAACTCTCTACTCAGACCAAGTCCTTTGCACCACTTCCGAGCACTTTGTTCTCCAATGTGTGCCTTTCTTTTGTTTTGTATATAGATTTCTCTAGTTTGTGTGTATGTATAAGGTGTAAAAAAACATGACTGGAAAATGGACCTCACAAACAAAATACTTGTAATAATGATCACAAAAAAAATCATGCAAGTTACTTTAGTCCTGAATAATTAACAGTGTTAACCTGATGATGTATGATGAGGGCATGGCGGTCAGCAGAGCCATGGGTAAGCCAAAGCCAAAGTAATATGGCCAGTTCCTCTCAATGTTGGACAGCCGCTGGTGCATCTCAATGCCTTAGACAAACCCGAAAAGATGCATCGTTTAGTGGTTCACATTCAACTCAGATGAGTCTGTATCTGTACAAAGGTTGACAGTGGACTCACCATGGTTGAACCAGCGATACTCAAAGCAATACAGGGAGTAGAGCAGAGACATGTGGAGGAGGCTAACCATCTGTCCAATGGCATCGATGGGGAAGAGGCTAACGATCATACCCTGGAGGACCACAAAAATACACATGGTGACACTAGTTGGAATAAACTGAGAAACACAGGCAGCCATGCAGATTTATTTTAAAGAAAGGATAACAGAGACCAGTGTGCTTTGATGTACCTGAATGAGGAAGAGCGCCTGGAGGAGGAGGTTAAAAAGCATGTCCGCGATGATCTTACTGACGCTGGGGAATGGCTGAGCTTTACAGCCAGACACTTCAAATGCAAGGTCAGCGATGTCCTGTAACACAGAACAACATAATGATATCAGTGTTTCATTTGGAATATAACTGTCATTAACTCTGTAATGCACAGAAGACCCTTCTGTAGTTTTAAGGGGAAATGTTTTCAGTTCTTATTATTAAATATCACCCTCTCAAAAGATCACAATCTTTTTTTGTCATTTTTTCTATTTGATAACACAACAAATGTTTGCCTCAAGTTCATCAACAGGTCTGGACTGCACAGCAGAGGCTTTGTATAGCAGAATGTGATTTGCATCATCTTTGTCTCGTCTGACAAAGATGTCCTTTTTTTAAGATCTCGGATCTTCCGAGATCCGAGATGCTCATTTCATACTGCTTTTCAGCCTTGTATGTTGTGCACAAAGACTTGAATTAAAAGAGGGAATATTGTAACAATATTATGTGCCGTATTATTTTACATCCTATAGTGCCTCCACTTTCTCCCGTCTCTTCATGTACCAGCCTTTCTGCAGCTCTGTGATTGAGCACAGTTGGTTTCCACTTGCTCATCAGAGTCAGAAGTATGAGACTGATGAGAGTTGCAGGCAGTACCAATGGGCCATTTCTCTGACAGTGTGTGGCACTGTGCTTGAAGAAGAAGGGTGTCTGATTACGCTTTTCTTGTGGAAGCACGGTGATTAACCTGTTTAAACCATTTCAAAAAAAGAGAAAGGTATGTTTTCTGTTGTTGGTGTGGTAGTCATAAATGGATTCATATTCAGTTAGACCAAAGACATGACGCACACATGCCACTAGGTTCTGCTGTTTACAGAAACTGAACAGGTGAGCGCTCTGGAGACTGCTTTCCTTTCCAAGGCTTATCTGCTCCTAGTTTGGAAATCACACCTGATGATGAGCTGCATCCACATATGTGGACGTCACATTTTGGGTTCTTTAAACCAAAATACAACATTCTGCTCTACAAGGGCCTGATATCCTCTTACGAGGACATTATACTGCCACTGTTCAATCTAAATTTTAAAAGAATGTCCTCATATAAGTCTCTCATTTTTCTCAGAAATAAAAATCGAGTAAAAACAAAAATTGGTAATTCTTTGTTTTTACATACATCAGGTCCCAATTAGGGCTGAGACAACGCGTCAACGCAATCGATTACGTCGACAGTAAAAAATTTGCCTTGACTCGTCCTCACTTTCAAAAAACACATGGCGGCAGCTAGTAGCGGTAGCATGTCGACTTAAACCACGCCCCCGCAGTTCTACAGTATGGGGATATTTTAACCGAAAAGGAAGTGATTCAGTCTTTGGGCTTTTTAAGGATGAAATGGCCTATCATAAAACGACCGTAAGTTTTCAACTTTTTTACTAACGCTGGTTTTTACCCTTTAATTCATCCAGACACCCCCCACGTAGACATACACTCAGAGATAAACACCCAACCTCCATAAATGCAAAACTAATTTAAGCTGCTTAGCAGTAACATATATCATTAGATTAATCGATGCATCGAAAAATTAATCGCTAGATTCATCGATTAGGAAAATAATCGTTTTGCCCAGCCCTAATTGATA
>VURO01004100.1:4869-29427 GCA_015108175.1 Pelvicachromis taeniatus | reverse complement strand
TTATATATATATATATATATATATATATATATATATATATATATAAACACAGTGAAAGGGAAAAGGCACATGGAAATAACACACGTTCTACAAGTTTTAAAAGCCTCAAAGGTTACTAACCTCAACAAAATCTTCTCATCTCAAGTAATCACTGGACAATTTCCTATATTTTACTTTTATTTCGTATTGAGAAGTGATTTCGCTATAACAAAATCACTACCCGTAACATTTAATAACAAGCATACTTTGTAATATGCCACATTGTTAAATGCCCACAGTCTTTTTTTTTTAAGCTGTTTTGAATGGAAGAACACCTTCTATGTATTTGGTGAAAGGTAGCTGCAGCTAAACACTCGAGGCCTGGTATTTGCTGACAGATACAGTATGGCAGAGCTCCGGGGAACTGCCTCTTATTACAGAATAACACTGACCTTTAAAACATCCCATCAGGCGTCCTAGGTGTTTTTAGCAAAACATCTGTTACTGTAGCTCAAAGCCACACACTGCCATCAGCATCACAACTCTGTGTCCTGTTCTGCTCTAAAAATCTCGCACAACTTTTTTTTAGGAAACAAGAAAGACTATCACAGAGGCTTTACTGCTTTTACTTTCTGCTGGATTTTATGCCATTTCTAAACACTTTTAGTGAAATACCAAGCCTATAACATGTGATAAATTATAGTATATATATATATATATATATATATATATATATATAGTCACATCCGATAAGCTTGATATTTCAGTATCAGAGCTCCATCTAAACAGAGGCAGTTTGTTTACAGTGTAAAATCAGGATTATGGACCATGAGTCTTTCAGCCCACTGGCCTCGCTTTGACTCTGTCCACATTTAGGGCTGAACAAAAACAGGCTTTGTCCCAGAAACACAATTTGCAACGGTACTATCGGGCACCCTTCATCCCGGCCCCCACCCCCAGCCTCTGTGGGAAACATCAAAACAACTGCACTGAGGCTTAACAGACAATACTGCAAGAGGGTTCCTGTCCAAATATAGAGGGCTGTACTGGGAGAGTTCTCAAACGTCTCGGTCACATATACTTGCCCCGATCCATTATTACCATTATTAAAAAGCATAACATTTAAAAAGAGTTTCTCTTTAAAAATGAATTCTGGTTAATTATGCTATGCTTACATCTTAAGGTGTTATTAGGTGTGTTGAAGGTGTGATATTATTGTCGTCCCATTGGCAATAGCTCGCATTCTTACTTTGTTCCAATCGTTAAATTAACAACACAATGATGAATGTGACTTGAATGGATGGATTTAGACACCAGGCTGAAATTAAGCTGTTAAGAAGTCCATTACTGTCTAAGGAGGTCGGGATCAAAGCTGGCAGATAAAATCATATTTTGTGTGATATGTAAAGATTATAATCTTGACTCTTCGGATTAGATTATTGGCAGTTTTTCCAATAATATTTTCTAAAAAGCATTTTCTAGTTAATAACTGACTGTTTGTACATTAGATGAATAGCATCTGAGAGCCATGTCCTTAAGAAATAGAAAATAAATCTAGTGAAGACCACTCACAGGACCTGATACCATCTGGCATCTACAGTTCACTGAAACCTCATCAGAAATGGCAGAAGGATAGCTGCAAGTAAGCCGTTCTTAAAGAACGGAAACAAAGGCAAAGGTACACAAGAACTGGACTCGAGTGAGAGATCTTATAAGCTTATGAATCAGAAGAGAGGTACAACAGTGAGTGCCTACAGCCATCTTCAAAACCCAGTGGAGGCTCTGTCATTCCACGTCATCAACCAGAGGCTGGAAACAGTTCAACATGAACATAATGATCCCAACCTGGTTGAAGAAGCAGTGTGACGATGCCCGGCCACCTGCAGCTGAGGATGAAGATTGTAGCCACTCAAACAAGGTCACGACTTCCACAGCTCACTGACAAGGTCCCATGAGAGGAGATGCTTGTGGATGTGAACACTTTTCTGTGCACCATACCCACAACCAGTATCACTGAAAAAGTGAGCTCATATATGCTATTACAACAGTAATCAAAATGCTCACTGCTCCAGCCACTACGGAAAAATTATATATTAGAGAGGCAGAGGCCCAAGAAAATAAAGGTGTACAGCTACAACAATACTATGAGGGCAGACTAAGCGATACTGGAAGAACATCTAAAAAGAAAAAAAGAGGTGTCACAAAACAGCAATTTCAAGTGGCTGGTGGAACTAAAAGCAGACCACAGTAACCTCCAGAACAAGAACCAGTCCACATCACCAAGGCAGACATCCAACAATGAGTCTCCAGAATAACAAGCTGGAAAGCACCAGGGCCTGATATGATCCACACCTACTGGCTGAAGAAGCAAACAGCATGCCATGAACACCTGGAATACGGGGTGTGCTAGCACCAGAGGCATCCATTCAATTCAATTCAATTTTATTTATATAGCGCCAAATCACAACAACAGTCGCCTCAAGGCGCTTTACATTGTAAGGTAGACCCTACAATAATACATACAGTGAAAAACCCAACAATCATATGACCCCCTATGAGCAAGCACTTTGGCGACAGTGGGAAGGAAAAACTCCCTTTTAACAGGAAGAAACCTCCGGCAGAACCAGGCTCAGGGAGGGGCGAGGCCATCTGCTGGGACTGGTTGGGGTGATCCAAAGAGGCAGTCCACCACACCTGACAGGACCTGAGAAAAAACTTAGTGCATGCTTCATTGACTGATTTTAGCAGTACTATTTACACTAATAGTACATAACAACATTAGGTATCATGGTCACTGTTGGGTTAGATCAAAGGTAGGAGTCTTTAATTGGCACTAATGATGCTGTTTAGTTTCACCTGCTTTTGTACTAACTTTATAGTTGTTGTACAGCAGACACAGTTGCACATGTAAATACTTGTGTACATATTCTGTATTAATAAAGTGAACTAAATGCAAAACAGTAGATCTTAGAACCAATAGGAGCATAGCTCAGCAGAAAAAACGTCTGCTGGAACAAACAATTCAAAAACAAAGTTGTGGCTTTTTTAAAAATGGGTTTTAATCGGGTCCCCCACATTCAATGTTTAATAAGTGACTCATTATGAAGGCTTAGGGGCTTGAAGTAGCAGCATCACCCAGCAACATGTGAAAAAAAAAAATAGACAATTATCACCTGATTGGACAGCTGTTAGAAATGTGCCCATGCACGCTGCATCAGAATAAAAGACATATTTGAATGTGTTTCACTGAACATTTCCACCCTGTTTATCCAACTTCCTGTGGCGTTCTGATGCTTTGGTCCACCTGAACAGGCACTACGCCCTCCCTTTCTCTTGACTGAAAATTCTGACCAGTTTTGTGTTTGTCTTTTCACGTTGACCCTGTGTTCTCACAATTATTGATCTAAAAAAAATAAATAAATAATGGCAGCAGGGAGTACATAAGCCAGCAGATACATTTGTCAAAGGTTTGCTGAAAAAATGTCAGCAAACATTTCAACTGAATTGCTTGAGATCTGGTGAAATTAACTGATCCCCTCGTGATTTGTGTTGATAATTATTTCCATTTTGCCACTTTGGGCACCGCTTAGACATCATTTCCATCACATCTTTGTACTCACATTTTACAATAGGGATAAAAAATATATATTTGCAGATGGAAATCTAGTGTTCGTGATTCAATAGGTTTGATGAAAAGACCAAAAGATCTTGTGAGATCAGGATAGTCTCTGGCAGCATTTCCTGACGGTGGCGTGTTTTCAACCTCTCAGTCACAGAATTTCAATGACTTTTACGTTCTACTTGGATCCTGTGATGGGATAACACGCCAGTCAGCAAGTGTGCTTTTCTAGTGTATTGTGATTTTGTGCATTCTGTGTTTTGCTGCGGGCTTGCATGTATGCATATACTGCATCTGTGTGTGCATTTGTGCTTTCAGTGGTAGCGTGAGCAGGAGTGTATGTTTTCAAAGCTTCCGTGACTTGCCAGAAAGCCCCCCTGCTGTGGGGCTGAGTGCCTCCCCTTCAGACGCATTAAAATAAGATGAGTGTGTGTCTGTGTGCTGCAGAGAGCGTGTGTGTCAATAGTTAGGAAGAGTTAGGAAGGCGATAGCAAAAGAACAGAGAGCGTTAAAGGAAAGATTACAGGATTGGAAACACACATCATGAGGAAGATTTTGTGTGCGGTCACACTGCACACATGCAAACATGCCTGTGTGTGTGTGTGCGTGCGTAAAGGAACGTGTGTGCTGGATTCCCTGCGGGCCATTAAACTAAGATGAGTACCATGTTGGATAGCAGAGAAGGAGAGATAGCAGGAGGAAGAGGGAGGAGGAGTAGGAGATGTGTACATGGTTGGTAATTGGCTCTTAAGTGCAGCACGCGTCTTTACCCGAGAGCCTCTCCTCTGCGCTCCTCTCATGGCTGCTGTTTGTTGGGCTGAAAACTCCATCCACTTATCTCCACAGCCAGCAATCGCTACAACCTTAAACACACACATTCACTTTATCACCGACTTACATGATTTCTTTTGCTTCTCCATCCTCTCTTCCTGCTCTCGGTCTCTTTCTCAGCTACACATAGCTACAGCAGGGCAAGCAGCAGATCACACGAAAATAAAGCAATACTTTGTTTTCACCAGGGCTCAGTTATTAGCTAACTCTACCAAGCTTGGTTAGCAAGCTGCATTTACAGACACTCTAATCTGATTGAATACTAGAGTTTCACTCACCAGAACTGAAGCACAAATTATTTGTCAGAAGATTCCATTAAAAATGCTCCAGAGGGCAACAGTAGACAGTTCTGAGGTCAGTTCAATGATATGGATTAGCTGAGGAAATGTCTATTTGACAGCCGTGTTGGCTGTGTCAGTCAAATCAGACTTCTCTCTAATAATGCAAAGTTTCTGGATTGATTTGAATATACTCTGTATGGGTATTTCCCAATAGAGCGGTATTATAAAAGAAAAGTCTAAATGGTTGACAGGACGTTTTCAATTGTAATCAGGACTCTTTCATTTATTACATTTTTATGAACTGTTATTCCACGAAGGCTTCACATTTGTAAACCTTTTTAATTCACTGGTCTTTGCTTTTATGACTGTTTTGCGTCTCTTTCATTAGAATATCAAAGGCCTTTTCTTGACATAAGCAAATACCTGGCACCAGGATGCACTATGGGAAGACAGCAAGTCAGCAAAGATGCTATTTCCTGTATAAATGTGTAACAGTCGCAATTGTGCGGTGTCTCTTTAAGACAACCTAAGTTAATATTTAGTGATGTCACAAGTACGCGCCACAAGTATGCCCTCTGTGAGTGTGGGAGAAACATGCTTGTACATTGGATGCATGGCCTGAGATCTTTACTTCCCACACACACACACACACACACACACACACACACACACACACACACACCTATCATACATGAAGCGAGCACTGCTTCGTGTACGGGCCTTGTAAGGTTGTTGAATAGTGTGTTTTTTAAAGGACAAGCACTGTGGAATTCCCAGTACCAGTGTGGTCATGAGTTTTTGAGTGTTTCTGCCGCCTCCTCTCACCGCTGAATCCAACCCACGTTACAAACGTCAAACCTTTACAGTGTTTCAGGGTCGGCTTCAGGTCAGCTTCTCCGCTAGACCCTAATGGAGTCTCAGGGCTGGTGATCCCACCATATACCAGGATATTTATTCAACATACCACCACCGCAAATGATGAGGAACACATCTTTAAAACATTTTTTCAACAAGACCATGTGCACCGTTTCATGGAAATGGTATTCCATGATGCCTGTGGGTGCTTTCAGCAAGATAATAATGCTCCCTGCCACAAAGCAAAAATGGTGAGAGGACTTGACTTGGCCTCCAAATTCCCCAGATGTCAATCTAATTGAGCATCTGTGGGATGTGTTGGACAAATAAAGCTCCACCTCACAACTTAAACAATCTGTTGCTAACATCTTGGTGCAGATACCACAGCACGCCTTCGTGGGTTTAGTGGAGTCCCTGCCTTGATGAGTGAGGGACAAACACAAGCAGGTAGGTGTTTTGCCTGCTCAGTGTATCCCATTTAATTAGAACTTCTATTAGATCCAACTTCGTTATTGAAGGTGTGAGACACACTGGTTGGCCTGGCCCAAACATGCTTGGCTCCATCTGTACACCTGGCTGTGAGGATCTAGTGCATAATGTGTCCCTCATTGTTTCTGTGTTTTCCATCTGTCTATACTGCTGCTTTGAGGGGCATTAAAAGATCATCTATAATAGAAGCTCCTCTTCTCAGAAATAAACACATCAGATGCAGACACACACATACAGAAACACACCAAAAGCTGTACCACATCATTTCTATTCCTGGATCTGTGGCACACCTGAGTACAGTATATTACAAAGTTTGCTTGGAGCCCTGAACTTTACTTTTTCTTTCGCAGACATGAGCGGTGACAAACACTTTAAAGTTTGTCCCCTCGGTGCCCTTAAATAACATCTGGTTAGTGCTGTTAGCATTTGTTCCAAAAACCAAGGGACCTAGCAAGCGCAAAACCATTTTGTCCTTGTGCTGTGGAGAGCATCTGGTGAATATAACTAACCAATTAAAATCTAAAATATCAGCCTATCTCTCGTAGTGATCTCGCACCGACGTGTCAGATCATCCTTTCCGAGCGTGCAGCGCTGGCTTTTGCATCTTGAGGTTCTCAGGCATTTACATTGTCTTGACACATGAGAGACATGAACGACTGAAGAGAAAAACCAATGCAAGGCCAATCCAAACCCATCTGAAAGTCCCACTATCCCTCCGTCTCGTCCCGTTTCCCCAGTTCGTAACAAGAGTAGCAGACTCCAGACTTAAAGTATTCACAGCAGAGAGATAAGCTCCTCTGCTCGGGGAGAAAGAAAGAGAGAAAGAAAAAAAAAAAGCCTCCTGCAATGATAAACAGCTGCTGGAGTAAAAAAAATAATATTCCTCCACCGAGTGAGAGAAAAGGCTTATGTTTATGATTTCTCAAAACAACTTTATTTCTGACCTCTCCATAATCCCCAGAAAGTCTTTCAATTAGAGAATAGCTGAGATTCCCCCTATTTTTGAGCGCCCCGCTCCAAGACAGACTGGGGAGAGAGGGAGATAATTGGCCAATAAAAATGTAAATAGGGTGGTGGAGCACACCAGCATGTGATGTGGAAAAGCTGTGTGTGTGTGTGTGCACGCGTGTGTGTGTGTGTGCGTGCGTGTGTGTTGGAGAGAGGAGGTTTTAGGATAATCCACTGTGACAGGTTGTGTTGGTTTTTGTTGGTTGTTAATTGGAGTTTCTTTTCTACGCAAATACCATAATACAACACAGCCGTGATTACTGATGGGAGCAGAAGAAAATGAGATGAGGGAGGTCCAACGACAGACCCCCTCCCCTCACTCCAAACCCCTCGTGCTTCATCTTCCCCACTTGACCTGTGCGGGTGACAGCTTTAGGTAACAGGTGAAAGTCTGAGGAGTGACTTGGGCTCACGTGTTTGGTTAAAAGTTCAAACTGGGGTTAAACCTCCAATTGGATTTGACAGCGAGCAATATGAGACTTTAATTAGCACTCAGATATAATCATGTTAAGTCTGGCTCCAATAAGATGATAACGTTGTACAATTGCATATTTATTGTAATGTATAACAGTGGGCAGCTTTAGAACTATTTAACCTGGGTTTAACTAAACGACAGTTTTAGGGAAAAGATATTATTGAGAGAAGGACGTGACACAGTCTGTCCCATCTTCAGAAGGACTTTCTGACATTTTCAGCCTTCTAAACAGGAATCTCCATGGGAAGTGTGACAAAGCAATGGTAAAGAGGCATAAGAGGAAGGCGCAAAGGAATTAGACATGAAATCAGTGGAATGCAATTCAGTTTATTCACCCATTTCTTTTCGTTTTTGCTGTTTAATTGGTGCCATGTTGAGGCAAAGTTAGTAAATGGATTATTTAACAATTACTTAATTTCATGACCCTGGGTCTCCTGACCCAGCGTTTTCAGTTTGTTGTTTTCTGGTCTGTTCAGACCCCTAGCCCTCATGTTTCTCTGTGTTCCCCTTGTTTTGGTGTTCAGTTATCTCCACCGTTGTTTTCTGTTATGTTGCTGTCTGTGTTTTGGGTTTTTGCTGCTCCTTGGTTTGTTCTGTTTTTCTAGTGTGCGGTTTTGATTTATTATATTCCATGTTTTGGTTATTGTGGTTTTGTTCTGTCTCTGTGCTGCTCTCCCCTGCCTGGGTTCCCTCTGTAGTCAAGCCCCTGTGTTTAGCCATGTCTCTGGGTCTGTCGCTGTGTTTTTGTGTTTCCTGTTTTACTTTGAAGGTCCTTGTCTCATGTCTGCGTCTCTAGTTTTGCTTCCTTGTGCTCGTTAGCCCTGATGTCTCCCAGCCGTGTTCACCTCCTGCCTCTCGTTCCCCTCGTTATGTCTTGTGTATTTAAGTCGTGTGCTTTCTGTGTTCTCTGTTGTGGCTTTAACGGCGCTTTCCCTGATACTGTGTGCCTCCTTGTGTTTCCCTGCATTTCCCTGCATTTCCCTGTGGATTATATTTATTTCCTGGTTTGTTTTTGTATTTTTTGAGTCAGCAAATAAAGCTGCCATTTTTTGAGTTCCACTCCTGTCTCCCGTGAAGTCTGCTTTTGGGTCCTTTCCTCGTGCCTGCCTGAACACAGCCAGCCAGACATGACAACTATGGTCCATCCATATGGGCTAACACTGCAGCAGTCACAGTAGAGTGTGACTAAATCGTATTACGCTAGACATCCCCTATGGAGTGTGAATTTATAAGTACTCTGATCAGTCACAACATGTCTGGTATTGTGAGGGTTCTTGTCATGTTAATAAAACAGCTCTGGCATATTGGGGCACAGATATAGGACCTATGAGGTGTTCTGGACCATCCTGCATCAGGAGTTTAAAAGCCGTATCTCAGTGCCTTGGATTCTTTATTGTGTTCTTCAAGCTGGGCAATGTGGAAGGCACATTTCTGCCTGACAGTGGCATTGCTTATAGGACTTACTCTGAATGTGGAAGGGTCATGTCAAAGTAACATCAGCATGAATGGTTTCCCAGCAGAGCAGTGCATTGTAAAGAAATGATTGACGTTATTTAATCACCTATCAGTGTTTTTGATGTTGCTCATGTGTGTATGTTAGACATGCATTTGTTTAGCATGCACATATGACATTCAAGTTCTATGTTTTAACTGCAACTTTGCATCGTCCATGTGCAAGTGTAGCATGTTTTCACGTCCACTTTGCGCATCCATATGTGGCCCGAGTGCACGTGGATGGGCTTCTCTCCGACATGTGTGTGGTTCAAGCCTATTACAGCAGATGACTCCTGCGGTGTGGCTGGCAGGCAGTGACATATGAGTATCTGTCTCTGCTCTTCCTCCCGCCGAGCAGACCAAGCGCAGTCTGTCACTTAGTGGCAGCGGATGATTCGCAACCACAGAGTGGAGAAGAAGGCCGTACATTAGCTGCTACATATAGCAGGACAGCTTCCATTTGCTATCTGTCATATTTTTGAGTTATGTTTAAATTTGCTTTTTTATTCTGGAAAAAGATTTTAATTAAGAAAGAAGGCAAATGAAACATTAGCAAAATGGAAATGGGTGTAGCAAAAAAAAGAGGGACAAAAAAAACAACTGATGGACCTGTAATAAGCAAAGAAAAAACACAGTAAGAGCTGTTAGAATCGAATGAATTATGTGAGTCATTTAGAATACACATTTACCACTTTTTTATGCCCGATACCGATACCAATATCATAAATTTGGATATCTGCCAATAACGATATGAATCCGATAGTCTATTTTATAATCAATACAACTGTTTTATATTGTCTTGCTACATTTTGTTCATGCTCAAATTTTAAAAAACAAAATGCTAAAGCTATTTTTATATTACTTGTATGCAAAAAAATACACTGCGCCCAAAATATTATGCAGTAATATTTAAAGTAATTCAAGATGCAGTTTTATGCAAAAAAAAAAAGTTTTTTTTTTCATAGTTCTTTTTATAACCACAAAACTGTTTAGTCTTCTTTCTGTAAAACTTGAGTTAGTGCTGTTAACGCGTTAGTACGCGGTCGTCATGTTTAACACAATTAAACATTTTAAAGCACTCAACCCGTCTGGAGCTAATTAATTAGTTAATTGTTAATCACGTTAGTCGCAATGATGGCATTAATGCAGTTAAGCTGCATTAACACGTTAACGCCGAGCAGCCCTCGCGTGCATCGACTTGTTAACGGGAGTTTGTTAGCGTTAAATCCGCATTAATGCTAACAGCACTAACTTGAGTCTATCCATCGTACGATCAGACTTAGCAATGACAACGCACAGACGTCCCAGCTCCATATATCGGTTGCTAAGCTTAACGTGGGAATTCTTTAAAAAAATTCAGACATGAACTTACACTCTTACTGCTTTACTTCTCTGGGACAGCTTGCTCAGAGATGATATGCCAGTTTGGCAGCATGTAGCGTTGCTCTAAATGCTTTCAGTGTGAAGTAACTCCAGACCACCAACAGGTCTCGCATACAACAGCCGCTCTGTCACATGAGGCATACTGCTCCGACGTACTAAGGTCATGAGCTGGGTTACACCATGTCGCTAATTTTGTGAGGTGCTTTTGTGATATTTACATTTTTTATTTCTCCCCGATATCCGATCCAGTAATTTAGGTCAGGATCGGACCAATACGATACTGTATATCAGATCGGTCCATCTGTAGTATTTATTAAAACCTTTATAGGGTTGAACAGGCCTTCTTCTGTCTCATTTATTGTCAGTTGGCAAGAAAGCAAAAAAGAGTATTAGTGATTACATTGTTTCCCATAAAACCATCTTAAATTGAACTTATATAATATAAATGTAGACAACCGTAACGACCGTTTTTAGTGTCCACAGTTTTCCATCACAAAGGCTCACATCAGCTCAGGATCACTGCCAGGACTTGTTTTATTAGTTTATTTTCAATTTACAAGGTTATTCACTACAATTTTCCAAGGTTTTTTGTTTTGGGTTCGGGTATATTTGCCGACACAAGAACAATCTTTGCTCAACACTGTAAGGCTACTTGCTAGATTTTGTCGCCTCCTTGTTTGGAGGATTAAGCAGTTGAAATATCAGCTTTTTGACAGTGGTACATCGCTGTCCAAGAAACTGCCTGTAATGGGAGATAAATGACATTTATATCAGGTATTGTTTTCGGTTTTTATGTGCAGTTGCTGAACTTTATGATCCCACTTTGTATTTCTTACAGAGTCTTACAGAGACTTACAGAGACTCCAGGCACACCAAAGTAAAGACTTTGGTGTGAGACTGTTTCTTTAGGTGCCAGTGTTTAACATTACTACTGCTTTCTATAACTAAACTTTAAATTGTGAATTTCCTAAATCTACAATAGGGCTAGATTTGTTTCTGACAAGTTATACCAAACTACTTCTTCTTAAATCATAAATCTAAAAAGATTTAGTAGTATCCAAATGATTTAACCTCTTTATTTTTGAAAGAGCATGGTCAAAACTTTCCAATAGTTGTACCACATAATAGTTAGTCATTATGTAAGATAACAGTAATTCAGACAGCACAACATCCAACAAGAAGAGCAATTATGTCATCAAAGCATATCCAGCCACTTGTATAGGTCGTTGTATTTTCTGTGTTTATTTCAGGGTTGAAAATTAACCTTGTAGGTATATTTTACTCAGGAGGTTCCCCTCCCAGCCTGACATGATTGAACACGTCAATGATTTAGACTCTGCCTGACAACTCTATTTCCCACCAGTGACCCCCTAATACGCACACACAGGCACACAAGAGTCAGTAGCCATGAAATGGCATCACCCACCAAGGCAGTGAGGGGTCAACCTGATGTTGAAAGGTTGCTATTGGTTAGCTAGCTGGCTCATGTGTATCACGGGAAATATAAGTTTACCTGAATGCCTAAAAAGAGCCTTTTAGATGGTTTTGGTCACAAAGGTCAAACTATAACATCATTTTTATGCATTCTAACTGCTATATCAGTACACGTAGCTGCTATAAACAAAGAACAACTTGTACTTTTAATTGTAACACCCCACGATGACCTCCACCACGCCCACCTTTTCTTTCTTTTTTTTAAACAGAAAGGACCAATTTAAGTCCATTTTGGTTCAAAGTATTCAACAGAGGTCTTGCAACTGCAGGGATATATCTTCATGATTACCACTGAAAGTTTCCAAGACTGTGTTTTGAAGAATAACGCTTATTGGCTCAGTGGTATTCAGAATTTACAAGGGCAATAGTCAAGAAAATATTTATAGGAGGGGGGCAGCTGCTTTCAGTCAATCCTCTACGAGGATGAAGGTCAGCCAGACCATCTTTCTGCCTCTCCATTCATCTCATGTTCCATTTGTCAATCTATTTATCTGTTTATCACTTTTTGTCTTTCCCTCTCTTTGGCCTCTCAGTAACCTCACACTGGATGAGCATGTCAGTGTTCAGTGGCATTTACGGCCCATTCCCACTGGCCTCAGAGGGCCTAATTACTCCTAGGTCAAAGGTCAGTTTGTGTGTTTTTGTGTTTGGCAGAGGGAGGTTCATGAACACACTCTCAGCATGCACTAATGATTCCACCTGATGGTCGTGCAGCTGATCAATCATCTCTGAAGGCAGAAAATATTCAACAGACACAGATGAGGGTCTTTTCCACGTGATTAATCTATGGTGATGCACGCACGTGTGTCAGGTTGTAAGGTGGAAGCATTTCATCAATATATTGATTAGACTATTGATTAGATTAATAGCAAGTATAAACACTGGAGGTGCTGCTACATTATGCACTGACCGACTGAACGGTTATGTGTGCATTTAAGCACTAGCATGTGTAAATATGTCAGTGAGCAAACAAACGTTGTGCATGGTTGCATGTGCTTCTAAGCATAGATGTGTGAATCTAATGTAAATATGTCTGTGTTTCCATATATGCATGTGTGCAGGAGTCTTCATGTACTAAGTAGCTTAGAAGTGGCAGCTGTGGCAGAGTGCACTGAATACAAAGACCCCACCCTACCCCCTCCAGTCAACCAACCATCAATCAAACACTCTCCGGGGGAAGTATGCGCTGGTGTGTTTATTTCTTCTTCTGTCAATCAGCTCGACTGACGGCCCACCCATCTGTCTACCCATCCATACATTGTCCATGCATGTGAACATTCATTAAGCATGCCAACAAAGTGAGTTGATGGAGCTTTTTATATGGGGTGTAAACACTGAGAAGCCATAGTTCCTTTCGTGGATGAAACCCACAAAATTAGTTGGTTCAGTATTTCGCGGTAAGATAATGGTTAATTACTGAAGGCTTCTCTAACTCATTGTTCAATTTCAGTAACACATTCACGTGAAGTTTTTGTTTGCTTGAGACAATATTTTTCTATTATCTTTTTGGTCTGCATTAACATGTGGAATGTTCATTTTTACCTCATGTTAGTGTGGTTGGTTTTGATTGAGCTACAATACCAAAATTCTACCCGAGCGAGTTAGCAACATGCTCCTGCAAGCTAAGTCAGATATTTTCTTCATGAGTTGGAGGAGACCAAAAAAGTGCAAAATAAGACTGTTTTTTAGACTGCACTGAGGCACAGCATGGTGGATTGGTACCATGTGGACTTATAAACCACTTTAAACAAAGTGATAACAGACACCAAGTGCTGTACACAAAATTGAATAAATAAATTTAAAACAATAAAAAGTACAAAATCAACATCTGGAAGAAAAACTACTATAATAAATACAATAAAAACAAGAAGGTCAATGTCTTGTGTAAGTCAGAGGAGCTATATTGCACTTTTTTATATATGTTTCAGTCCAAAGATGCGCAGCAGCATTTTGAACCAGCTCCAGATGCGAGAGGCAAGACTGGCTCCAACATAAAGTGCTTTACAGTAATCCTGCTAAGACATGATAAAGACATGTGTGGCGGAGGCGTGGTCTCTGGCCTGCTGCAGAGGAGAGGTGACGCAGTGAGCTCACGGAGGCGGGACGGAGGCAGGTGAACATTTTAACAGTGACGGCCAGCTGGGTGAGGAGCGACCAGACAGGAGTGACTGCGTCCTGGGCAGGAAAACTGTCAAAAACCGCAGCAGGAACATTGGGTTGCAAATAAACGGGTGGTCGTACCCAAACTGAGGTGGCGTGTCACGAGTGGTCCTTCACAACATCATACCTGTCCTTTGTAGGCATGTATCACTGCCTACAAAGGACAGGTTTCACTTTTGCCCATGGCCTTAAATGGAAGAAACTAGACTTAACTAGTGCACTAATTTATCTGTCCACTTTAACCTTCTGTGGTCTACCGACATTGTCGCCAATGTGATTCAGGTTCGATTTGTGCTGACAATGCATATTGCCCTGGACCACAGAGGGTTAAAATCCCTGTCCATTATAAAGTCCACTATGGCATTAACATGCCATCATCAGTGTGACATACTTCCATGCTTTCTAAGAATGGATCCCAGTGGAAGGAGATGAAGTAAGAAAAGCAATGGTCCCAAAATGAAACCCTGTGGAACACCACTAGCCCAGGATGGAGCAGAGGAAGCTGCCAGAAATCCTTCTACCAACTAAATATTAACCAAACCCGTTCAAAGCATTAAATGCAGAAGATATTTGGATAAAAAAGTGGTGGTTGATAAAGCAGAAAGACCCTTGACACTGCTGACTCTGTACCATGAAAGGTTTAGTTGTCACCATTGCCTCACAGCAAGCTGATCCTGGGTTTTAATGAATCAATGTGGAGATATGTATGTTCTTGCTTGGTTAGCTTGGTTTCTCTCCAGGTACTCCTACTTCCTCCTGCAACCCAAATTCATTTGATTATATTTGATGAGCAGTTTGAAAAGTTGTATTTTAAATGATCAAACAATTAAAAGAACATCACTCTGTTTATTCTTACTTCTAGCGAAGTACCACAAGCAACATGTGCACGATGCAAACATCACAGGGATGAATGAGAAATCTCTATGCCTGCAACTGGAAGCAACTACAGGCTGCACCACACACCAAAAAAAAAAAAAAACGAACTTACTTGACAGCATTATGTATTAATTTTCTCATCAGATTTAATTGCTAAATAAATAAGTTCAGGTGCCATTAATAATCATTCTGGCCAACTTCAACCCCTGACTGCAGCAAAGTCACAGCTTGGATAAACTATAACATTCCCAGATGTTCGAGGGTAAACTTCTCCCATCTGCAACAAGTTTCTCTACAATTTTCTTCATTACCACGGAGAAGACTCCCGCGATAGTGACACCACCACCAGAGGACATCTGACTGCAATCTCATGGCATCTATTTCACTGAAGAACGTCTATTTAAGACCGTTGGACTGCGCTGCACAAAGGGATGCCAAAGGGGTGTCCAGTGCATTTGTACCATCAGTAGGGCCCTGGCCAGGCATCAGCTTGTGACAAAATAGGAGTGAGTCTTCTCTTTCGTTGCAGCACAACATGCACAGCACAGGTAGTTGTGCCCAGTTCAGGCAAGCACATGTGGTTCCATTCACTTGTAAATGATTCTCCCATTTCCCTGCATACGTCAACACAGGCGTTTACATCATTCCCCAGTGGTAAACACATGCACTTTGATAAGGAAAGCATTGTGTAAATGTACTCTAGATCACAACAGCAGTAAACAAGTGTGAAAACTGCATGGTTAGGGGGAGAGGGGAATACAGTATGAAACCCAGTGAGAAAACAATAGGAACAGTGATAACAAACAGTCCTGTTTCTTCGTGGTGTTTGTTCTATGGAAATCTTTTATGTGCTCACTTGGAAATACTGGAAAAGCACCCCCACAGGTTTTTCCCCTGCCACCACCACAGAAAATGACCTCAGTATTTTTAAGTCAGGGGGCACATTGTGAGGAAGCTTTTAGCCATGGTTTTAAAGCTTGTTTTTATGCTTTTGTCTTTTTATGCATGAGTTTTCAACATTGTAGCTTTATGCTGTGTGTCGTATATAAATGCATGCAGATTTTTTTTGCCAGTGTGTGTGTGTGTTAGTGTGTGTCCATCATATCGCGCATGTGTCTGTGGCACCTCACGTGGAGGTTTGCCTCCCCTCTGGCTGCCCAGCAGCTCGGTGCGCCAGAACAGGGTCTGTATCAGTGCCAAGCTCCACACTCCACCACACTCACCTCACATGGCTCCCAGTAGTTCTCCTATCCAGTTTTTTTGGTTATTTAAAAGGTATTTTCCTAAATTGTCCTTGGCACTTGGTGTGCTGAGTGAAATCCACCTAGGCTTTGAAATAAGCTCACACACTGTGGGTTTAAAGACATACAGATATCAGTGGACGGTTTAATGCAAATCCTTTCTTTTGGGAGGTGAACTTCAAATTAAAGCTAGACTCATTCATTGTAACTGAATTTGGTATAATTTAAGATAAAGCTCATTTTTCTTTATGATCCACAAACTGTCTGTTCCCTATGTAAACTTGTTTCTTCCACTGAAAGAAAGAAAGAAAATTCTGTCAGTGAGTCAAAATTTCAGGCCACTATCTCAAAATTTTAACATACTCAAAAGTTTGAATTGGTTAGTTCAAATGTTGAGATAATAACAGAAGTTGAATGTTTTTTGGGGGTTTTTTTTCAATGGTGAAAAACACGTTTTCACGCACTTATTGACCTGATTCTGGAATATGAAAGATTATGCCTTCTTTACACTGTAATGAACATGTAATCCAGTACACGCACGGTCGCTCAAAGCCTTAAACAGACTCAATAAATCCAACGACAAAGGTGCAAAGTGTAATGAAGTGTAACCATGGTAATGAAGGGCACAAAACCATCCTAACCAAGGTGTTATGCTTTTGGATTGTCCACTGGTGAATCCCATTCACTTGAATGTAAAAGCTCAGGAAAACCAAGAAGGAATATGAGTCTGTGTACATCTGGAGAATGAGAATGAATGATGTAGGTATGAAAAACACTAGCACAATGCAGGAACAGTATGAGAACAGCATGGGAGATTATTGTAAACTGCATCTTGTCAGATTGGAAGACCCATATGACCACAAAAGCAACAGTTTTCCATTGAGCTTCATGTTTGGTTAGCGAAGCATGTTAATATAAGATGCTAGATAGATAGCAAACATGTTACATTTTAAATTATTGTTGGTACTGTTGGCTTTATTCATGGTTTAAAAAACAGTTCCAAAATGAAACCTGTATGTAAACATTTTAGCAGGAGAACGTTTGATTTTGTGTGCTTTGTATTAATTTTACGTGTTCTGTTTTTCTCTGTTTGTGTTCTAACAGATGTTAAAGCTGAGCACATCCATCATTACTATTGGAATTGAAGTCTATATTCAATTGTGTTCATTTCATATTAAATTAACTTTTATGCTCTGAGCACATGTTACATCCTGTTCTTTTTCACTTTTACTCAAGCAATGAAGTTACCATATATCTTCCAATAGTAGCCCCTGGCGTTTTTTTTTGTTTTGTTTTTTTATTTTGGACGCCCCGACGTTTAAAAGAGACCAGCGGTTGTTGGAGACCGGCTCCAACTACCGCTGGTAGTTCTCAGACACAATGGTGATGGGTAAACAAAGTTCATTTGGCAGTAAAATATGGTATGGTACTGTATTTATGGCCACAAAATGTAGGCAACAACAGCAGATGAACATTTTGAGGATTTAATGAAATTATCAGTACAGCAGTAGGGTATTATTAAAGCAGTATACGGTATTTCCGTAATCATGAAAAACAGCTACAGTAAGCGTCTTGTATTTTCCCGCCCCTTTAACCCACCTCTGCCCTCCCTGTGGTGTTATGATTGACGTGGAGACAAAAGGGCAAATTGTACACAAAGAAATTTTGTTTTGACCTTCTTCCTTCCTCGATAGCATCGGATGTCAACACATTTTTGACACAAAAAAGTATTTGCTGTATGATTTACCGCAGGAGGGCGGTAGCCCAGATGGTACGAAAAGAGTAGTAGCATACGGAAAAGGCGGTGGATCACTGGAGATCGCCGTTTACTACAGACTGGCGCTTAAAGAAAACCGGCAACTATTGGAAACCGGCGTCTATTTGTCGTCACGATTTCAATCCCGGCGTTAATTAGAAACGGGCGTTAATAAGAGACAGGCCACTACTAGCAGATATATGGTAAATTAGTCATTTAAAAACTGGAGAGAAAAAAAAACGTGGCGGCTTTTACTGACATTTGTCCCATTTTCTACTATCCTGCTCTCAAAAAAAGGGGAGTGATATTCTTCCAACACAAACCTTTTTTCTTGCAGTGGCAGACGATTATGGAAAGAGTGAAATTCAAGAGGAAAAAAATGGGGAAACCCCAAACCCTCCGACATGTGAAAGAATTGAAGGAAAATTACCAGCAGCAATGCCCCTGGTATATGAACAGAGTTGTGGCAAACGTGGTCCCGTTCTTCTTTTTTTTTTTTGTTTAAGTTAAAATACATGTTTACTCTTTGAACACAGCCTAAAACCTTTGAAAGCTGGCCAGATGACAACTGGAAGCTGTTTTGCATCTTTAAGCTAACATAAAAGTGATATCCACTTTTTAATGTGGCTCTCCAACTACAAGAGGGGTGCATAAGCTCATTTCCTAAAGTACCAAACTAAAACCAAACAAGACATGAATGTTGGGACGGCACGGGTAGTTGAAGCGGCGCTGAGTGCAGCTGTGACTTGTCTGGTACAAAGAGAACAGCAGGAGAAGTAAAAAGGGAACACACACACAGAGTGAGAGAGTGTACGCACTCACAAGCTCCTCAAATGTTCTGTTTTTTCCCCATGCTGAAGTGAAAACACGGCTCAATGATCATGCAACCTTTCGAGAATGTGTGTGCATGTGCATTTTTAGCTGTGTTTGCTGGCTCTTCTCCTACTGTGTGGTAAATATTTCTTCGGGAGAATCATCCCAGTCTGTTCCCAGAACAACCACCCAACCTTCAGCCAGAAATATTTGTTATTAATTCCACGAGTACGAGCTTCTCGTCTTCGTCCATTCGCCTCTCTGCTTACAGTAAGCAGCTGAAGCACCATACTGTGTATGTGAGAGGGAGCGAGAGCGAGAGAGAGAGGCAGAGGAAAAGAGAACAAAAGCAGAGAGAATCAACATGTGACAAGTGAAACTCTGTCCACGCACGAGAAGAGTCGGGTGATCCCAAGGTCAGATCAAAACAATAACAGGAGTGCACGCACGTGAATCTTCCCCCCCCCCCCACCACCTCACCACCTTTTTCTCAAAAATGCTCTGTACGCTTGTGCAGCTGTCGAAAGTTGACTTTTCGCAGGATTCGCTGCTTTTGTTTTCCTACAGAACAACGTGCTTCTCCCTGATCACATGCCAAAACATCAACTTACGTTGTCAGTACATCAGCAGTCATTTGACGAGTTTGGTAGCCTTTTGGGGGAGTTTGTAGCAGCAGATTTAAAACATGAATTTTACTGTCAGTCATTTCCCCCTCAAAAAAAAAAAAAGGAGGGAGGGTATAAATATACGTTATAAATATATATTGACTTGTGTGTAATTGAGTCGTCAAACAAATTGATACATTCTCTAAAGATTAGTCCATTAAAAATTTGTAGGCGTAGCTGCTTGTTTATGGAAGCCCCCATCTTGAATACAGTGGCTGAGGTGGACATCACTGTTTCGCCTAATCGCATTTTTTTCTGCGGCTTGAGATCGGCCACATATGTGTCAAACGCTAACGTTGGAGGAGAGGAGAACTCATTGGAGGCTTTTAATTCATGTCTGTCTCAAGATATAAAGGATCACACCTATGTAGTGTCATCTGAGAAGGCCTCCCCTTCACCTAAGAAAAGCAACAAAGCCACTAAGATAAAACCTTTCCCTCCTCGCCTCAGCCCTCATCTCCTGAATTACAATCAGGCCACTGACACATTAAAACGTGTATATGTATTTCCAATATTGTTGCAAGTACTTATTGTCAGCAGATTAGTGATGTAACCCTCCCATCTCTGGACAGCTGACAAACTAAATAACAACAGCTGGTTATAAGCTAACATTATGGCAGCTATCCTTAGGCTCAAGTGTTTGAAAATTTCACAATTTTACTGATAAATGTAGACCTTAAAATACAAAGTCTTTGCCAGAATAATAGAAAAATTTGAAAAAAAAAAGTCACTCCATTCGTGATACATCGTGATCAAACAGGTTTTTATCAACGTTAGACAATCTAGAAAATTTTATACAAGATGAAAACTTATGGAATCAGCAACAATGCATTTCTTGAATATCAGCAACTGAAATCCATCATAGAGGAAAAATGGGTCACACACCAACTTACAATACAATACAAAATTCTCTACAGACACACTATACAGGACAAAGCCTTACACACTCAAACATATGGGGGACTTGGGGTGAGGGGGTGGATGAGGGCTACTGCTCAGTAATATTTATTCTGTATACTTTATACACTCACTGATACCCACCCAACATTGCACATTCAATACTGAGTGGGAGGAGGGGGGGATCTTCCTACACCCCTGTTTCACACACCAGGGGAAGACCTCACGCAGCCACCACGCCCCACAAACCACCTGTAGACCGCAGGTGGTTGGTGGGGCTCTCTGTTCGGGGGGTGATCTTCTCACCGGCACTTCGGGGGGAGGGGGGGTTCAATGTGTCTTGTGTATCTTCCAACCACCCACTCACTGTGTGTCATTAGTGAGTGGGTGGTTGGTTGCTGGTTCATATTGGTTGCTGGAGCATGTTTGGATGTTCTGATGTGGTCGTTGACCCACTCCCTTGGTGGGCTTGGGCCTTGGGCCTCTTTTATTTTTGGGGGGTGGGGCTTAAGAGATAAGATAAGATAAAACTTTATTAATCCCTCGGGTGGGTTTCTTCAGGAAATTCAGTGAAAAAAAATTAATTAAAAAAATTGTACGCCACATGCCCGCTTGTTGGACGGGAATTCGGCGCTGGGCTCGTCCCTCTTCGCTCGCCGCTACTAATGGAATCCTTGTTAGTTTCTTTTCCTCCGCTATGCTTAAATTCAGCAGGTTGTCTCATCTGTCCTGAGGTCCAGGTACCGGTTTTTGGGCACCTGGAGCCCTGGGACCCTGATCGGCTCGCTTCTGGGTGACCAGCCTCTAGCAGGGTCAGCTGCCTGTCTCCTCCGGGACTCCCACCCTCATTTTCATGGACATTTTGTGATAAAGACACATACACTTTCTCTTTCTCTCTCTTGCACTCATCCTCACACACACATGCGCACACACGCACACACACGCACACACACACCATAAGCAGATTGTAGATTTATGTGCATTTTCACATTTTTGTGTTCCAGGTGCTGTATATTTGTTTTTCTTACAGGTACAGCAGTTTGCACAACATGTTCTCATCCCAAAACGTAACATACGACACTATATGACAAATCCTCTATATGTCTTTCGGCCACCCAACACGTCTCCATGTTCACACTCTCTAATGTGAGAATGAGCTACATCATCAAATTTACAGGTGGCAAAAGCAACTTAATGTGTTGAAAGACATTCAAAGCCAATACCAAATGGGGCTGAGGGGAGCTATTACATTGATTCTTTTTTCATGTAGTTATTAGATATAATTTCTGAGATGTTTTTTTTTTTGTGCGTCTGAAAATCCTCTTATGTTTTTGAAATTGTTCTGTTTTGTTTTTATGAAACCTCTCCCTGCTCTCACAAACCTTATGTCACCTTTTTGATTATACATGCTTTTTTGTAAGTTATTTTGATTTAATTTAATTTAGTTTTATTCTATATAATGAGCTACTTTATTTGTTTTTTTTAGCACTTTGTGTTTTGCAATGGAACAACCAAGTATAAAGGATAGTATATTGTAGAGTATTTTATAGTGTTTTTATTCTCATTACACCCTACACTGATTTTACTGTAACTGTAATTTTTTTCACCCATTTACTCTCACAGCATCGCAAAGACCTGGATTTCCTTTCATTATAAAAACACTGACTGAATAGTGGCAGGTACAGATCTACCTGAAATCAACTGAACGCTGCTTTTCCGAGTCCTCCAGTTCCAGAGTGCGATGATCTTTAATACAATCAATCCTTAAATATGTATTTAAAACTTATAATCAAAAGCTCTCTCACTTAGCTCCAAATTGGTTTTTACAACCATCAGTAGCATTCAACAAGGACCACTTGCTTTCTTGCTTCATCTGTCAGATTTTCACAAAAACTTAATATCCTTATTAAGTGAATAGAGCAAAGCTCTCATGTGCTCTTTGTCCAGAAGCTTCATTTTATCTGCCTTCCATACCCCTGGTTGGATCTTAAGATATCACCCACTTCTAATAGGATTATGAAGACGCCAGCCCTACCGCAGATCAGTCCTGAGAGGACTGAAGTGGCTTTGGCTTATCCCTGAACTAAGACAAAGGCTACAGATGGCTCCTTTTGCTGCTGGTGAAAGGTGCTGAAGAGAGAGAATCAGTGAATGTATAAACGCGCACACTGTGTTCATCCCCTTTTCCTTGAGAGCTTGGGGACATTGGTGGACTTTGCCATTCAAGACTGGAAAACCCCATAATAAAAACTTGGGCCTAATTCAAAGAAACTCTTGATAAACAAAAACCACAACAACCCTCCAAACACTCAAACAGTAAATCTGCAGACTAACAAAAACACACGAATGGTACAATAATTAAATGCTTAATCTTCACAGCAAACATCTGGTAAGGAACAAAGGGGAAAGCCAGCTGAGTTGTTGTGCGGTCATCATCTGACACCATAAAAAATGTGGGTTAATAACAGGGAAAATCTTTAGGAAATGTAAACCAAAATTCAATTCTCTTTGCTACCAGAGTCACATCTATATGAATCTAATATAGATATATATTAGATATATGTCACAATGCCCTAACAGCAAGTTATTCAGCTGTAGTCATAAACACAACGTGTGAGCTGGAAGTTGTTGCTAAATTGACATGTAAAATCTATTTTTACAGTACTATGTAAAAGTAATGAGCCTTCCTTAGTTCTAAATATCTTTATGGGAAAACTAAGATTGGCACAATTCTAACAAGCTTGAAAGTCAATATTCGCTATTGCCACCTTTATTATTCAGCCCAGCCTGAACTTTTTTATGCAAACACTCAAGTAGTTTTCAGGAATAGTTCTCCAGGACATTCAAAGCTCTTCTTTGGATATTGGCTGTTTTGTGGTCCATTCACTGTCAAGATGTTCCCACACTGCTTCAATAATATCCATGACTTATGTTTTTACTGCACTGACAGTGTGTTTGGGTTCATTGCTATGCTCAAACATGTGAATTTCAGATGGTACTGCACAGTTGATCCAAATATGATGGTACTTTTCTGCACTCATAATTCCACCAATTCCGACAACATGCCCAACACCACTGGCATCCCAAAACCACGACCGAGCCGCCACCATGTGTTATAGGTGGTTGTAGACACTCGCTGTTGTACTTCTCACCTCCTCCATCCGGGGAAGTCGGACTCCCCGGATACAACCAATGCAAACACAATAAGAATTCCAAACTCTACATGGCAAGGACCCTAGTGGAGCTGACCGCCCCACTGCTCCGCACACACACACACACACACACAAAATGCACTGACAAAAATTGCACAGTAGACTCTGGTTTCCTCCCACAATCCAAAGACATGCCTGTTAGGTTATTGATTCTAAATTGGCCAAATGTGAGTATGAGTGGCTGTCTGTAGATTTCTTTGAACACACACATCACATATATATATATATATATATATATATCATAGTCATCAGACTGGATTAACACCTTTTCTGTGGATGTGAAGGACACAGTGTTCTCTTTCATCGTAGTCTGCCGCTGATGATTTAAATCAAGCATTCCTCTAGTAGGCTGCAATTAATTGGCAAAAGCAAGAACTTCGTCCAAGTGCCAAACCCAGGTTTTATTAAATGCTACATTGATATATCACAGGTTGGTGAAACAAGGCTTGAATCAATTCATAGCTTATACTCTCCTCTGTTGGCCGAGACCATGCCTCTGTAGTGTAACACTCAGTGTGTGACCTTTTATCTGAGGACAATGTCCCCTTCAGCTGATTTCCGTATAATTCCAGACTCTCTTTAGCCCCATGAGAGGAGGAGGGGAGGGGGGAGGGTTTAATTTCACCCTCCTCACCAAAAATCGCTGCTCGGTTCCTGTTATCTCACCCCCTGGTCAGTGCAGAGAACATAGCCCACTCACATGTACATACACACACCTTCTCGGTCAAATCTCCTCAGATCAGAGTGACATAATGCAACATGACCAGGAAGACAGATGTAGCTGGAGTGACCTGCAGAAATCTTTTAATAGCTTTTCATTGCTCGACTTTTCTTTTTTTTATCATTTAAATCCACTTAGAATGGAACGTAGCGCCGCTGTAAACGACTGGCTCTCTAGGCTTGAGTTGGAGAAGGGCAGCCTTTGGAGCCACGGGAGTGTGATTGGAGCGTTTAAGAGAAATCAGTGGAGGAAGGGAAGGAATCATTTGCATTTCCCCTCAAGTGACTGGCAGTAACAAGCTGAAGAACA
>VURO01004091.1:3974-17213 GCA_015108175.1 Pelvicachromis taeniatus | reverse complement strand
AGCGAAGCAGTGCTGAGATTTTGCCTCCTATTTAATTTCAAATCCCTTTATGCCATTTGACAAACTGAGACCATCCAGCCAGTAAATGTTCTGGGTGAGTGTTAAGTCTCTACATTTCAGTCAGTCGTGGAAATGAGCTCAAGCTTCTAGTGTTGTGGTAGCTTCAGTTTGCTGATTACACATATAAAATAAGCCCTTTATTTTACCCTTTCAGACTTCTTTCTGTACAAATTCTTCCTTAAATGACAACTGGCAAGCAGAACGGCTGAATTACTTAGCAAGTGGATGACATTCACTTCAGTCAGTTCATTCACTGGACTCTTAAATGTGTGGTAATGGCTTTGATTAACAAACATCTCTGTGTTGTAGTCACAGTTTGAAATAACCCAACCCCTCCTTCGTGACATCTGACTTTACAGAAGGTAGGTTCAAGGCCTCTCTCTGTGTGGCAGAGCTCAGTGGCATGGCCACCATGGTTGAGGTGCTGGTCGAAGGGTCACGTGACGCCTGGCTCATAGGCCTCTGTGTCTGCAGTTGCTGACAGGAGGGCATTGCCCCCACCATTCTTTTTTTTGTCTTTTTTTTTTTTTTTTAGCTTTAACCAGTCAGCCATGGCTTACATGGTTTGTTGTGGCCCCAAGATCAGAAGGAGGAAGCTGAATAATGTCTTCCTATTCTTTAAGGGGAGGGCCACGGTTGGTTGATTATAGAATAGCTTTGACAGACCAGAGGGAACTATGGCTTTTGTCCAATTCCCCCTCACAAAGAAAGGTAAGTTCAGAAAGAGCTTGGGTTGGCTTTTTTAAGCACATGGTGACTGGCCTACTCCTCATCATCCCATCATAAACTTATAATACCTTCAGGGACTCCCACCTATGCAGGCTGTCAAATGACAAGCAGCACCACTCACACTCTTAAAATAAGGCATAATTTTAATCCAATGCAAGCATAAATTTAGTCTCCCCTACTTTGTTCAGCAAGATGCAAATAAACCTTTATTATTTAGTCTCTAAAATGTTGCTGCAGACACACGTATCATCTTAAAAATGCTCAAATTTTAAATTCAAATTCCTTTCTCCTTCTTTACTTCTATTAATCTTACTCGCCCTTCAGCCTATGTGCAAAACGTGTGACCACCACCATGCACGCGCTCAAAGAACCACAATCCAGACTGTCTGTGAGAATTAGCATTTCATTCATTGTAACAAGGCCAATATGTTTCCAGAAGTGCTGCCATACTGAAACAAGTCCTTAACAAAACAGAGCCTGAGGGCTTGAGACTGACTCCTGGGACCCCAGCAGCCTCCACGGCCTATTTGTTCAGCAGAATCTGTTATTCTGTCACAGCAGGCCTGTCACTAGTGAAATCATTTAAATGTCCAATCCTGTATTTAAGCAGACTGCCTCACCACGAACAGATGAGCGGCACTCAGAATTTATAGCCAGACGCATCAAAGGGTAAGCAGAGCAGTGTGCGACCTGGTGGAGCAGTTGTCCTGTGGGAGCTGATTTAGTGGCTCTTTCCCTTATGCAACAATAGCAAGCAGTCTCTCATAATGAACGTCCTGGGTATTCCTCATTGTAAATTCAAATTCAGCACTTAGACTTTACTGTATGTGTGATGAAGGGTTCATAATACCACTCGTTATTACTAACTGAATGCATTTTTTTTTTTTTAAGTTACCTGCACTTTTAATGCAATGTGGTTATTGTTTTTTGCAATTTCATACCTAAACCAAACATGGTCACAAAATTAAACTGCTCTGTTTGTTACAGGGAAAAAAAAAACATGTTTTCTGTAATCTTTCAAGTTGCTTGTAATACTTCAAGTGGGTCATAGTGGACAAAAAGGTTCAGACAACTCAAAGCAGCTTGATGTTGGTGTGTAATGGACCTGTCAGCTCTGATGGATTTTCAACTCTGCCATATTTTTTTGTCCGACTACAGACAATAGAAAGCTAAGGAGCTAAGGCCTTGCAATTCTGTCTCTGTGTGTGCAGCACCTCTTGATCAATAGTAAATTTTTATCTGCAATTGGACTAAAATATACAATTACATGAAGCAGATAGGGGAAATACAATGCAAACTGCTCTTAGGGTGATCGCTCATAAACATAAAAGCTGTTTGGAAGATTATAATCAATGGTGCAACACGACCCACCACGTGGATGATAGACTATCATTACAGATTGTTCTCTTTGAGTAATGGGACTCAAGCAAAAACAGATAATGTGATTCAATAGTATATTTGCTGAATTTGTGAAGAAAAAGAAATGGGAAAATGTATCCCAGAGGCTAAGGCCTTAATTAAAACTTGCCAGACGATCACCTACGACTTAAGGATGACTTAAGTCATAGGCGATCATGTCTAGCTACTGTATGTGTGGCTGTGTCAGATCTGAAACAGTAGCGGCTCTCAGCCCCCTAATGTTTAGAGTGGGCTAGCATTAAGATCGATGATTTGTTTATTAGATTTCCAATCAGAATATAATGGGTTTGAGGCATTAGCAGCTGTAGGGTAGATGTGGTTGAGTGTGTCTGCTGAAGAACCCCTGCCTTTTTGATTTCTTAGCTCTTCCTCTGAGTGTAAACAGACCAGAAAGAGAATTAAAAGAGATCATATCATTTTGTGCCATGCCACTGTGCAATTCCCGAGAGATAAACATTAAGCAAAAGGCAGAATAGCTGTGACTTTGTTTTTTTTCTTACAGCCATAAAAGACCCCACCCTCTGAGACTGTTATTAGCCAAGCTCACAGGGAATGTCATATTAACAATGAATGTCTGGTAGTGACGGAGATTGTCCTAAGTATGAGCCCAGCAGGGAGCTCTCTTTAACTCTAATTCACACTGAAATCAGATCACCCTGCTAAGATCTCATCAGCATTATTACTCCTGTGCTTTACCACCTCCTTCTCCACTGTCCATGTGTGTTCTTCGGCGCAAGCCCGGCCTGGGCTAACACATCCTATCATTACTGTCTGTTTTTTTGTTTTGCGTGTTCATATTTTTACACGTTCGGGAAAAATATGTGGGAATTTTGTGGTGGGAGGTGCCATGCTTTCTTATACTTTGTTTTTGTTTTTTTTTCTCCCCCCCCCCCTCATATTTCTCATTTTTGTTACTGTTTTGCTGCCAGAAGTAATGTGTTTTAGACTTCTAGTAATTTGTTTTGGAGTAAATACTCCTAATGGCAGACACAGAGTGCCACTAATAGTGGATTAAAGTTCTTTAGCAGAAAGCAACAGATAATGATATGACAACACTAGACAGCTATCATGTCTTCTCCAACACAGCTTGTTGAGCACTGAAACAGCACAGTAACCTAAACTTTTTAAATCAAGCATGCAGATGTGTTTTCATTCAGCAGCTGGATGTGTAATTCTTTTTAAAAGTGCTACTGACAGGTTGATGGCTCTAGAGATATTTGGTTTATATATACCTAAATATTGTCTGAGATGTTCACACTCCACAGGATAGCATTCGGTGAACTTTTAAGTGAGTCATGTAGTTACTGAAAAAATTCCCCACAATTTCTTGACACTGTGGCTCAAAGTTATTTGAATGATAATAGCTTATAATAGATGATGAAAGTAAGAAATATTTTAAGCAAGAAGCCCAAATGTTTGCTTTTTCCGTGCATTTTAAGTAGTGGCGTCAAATTCATTTTAGTTCATGTAGTAAATCCGTGGTAAATTACATACTTTATTACACTAATGAGTGCTTTCAATTAATTTATTCACCAAACCAGTGATGTACATCCTGAGATATCTTAAGAAAATAAGCGCAGACAGAACAATATGTCTCAGTTTTTTGCACTTTGTCATTCCGCCACGACAAAGAAATGTTACTGTGACAAATCAAAGAGATGCTCTGACATAGCTCCTTGACTTAGCCATTTCACTTTGATGTGGTATAACAAACCACGGTTAATGTCTTTTTTTTAATCTAAGAAGTTCTTTAAATGTAGCAATGATTCACCGCTCTGGTTCAAATGATGTGACATTCATTAAAAAGGTTTTAAAAAAACAAGAGAAACAACAAAAAATGAACAAAGAAAGACACAGCGGCCATATTGGATCCTTTTGCGGTTCAATTTTTGCCTTTCAGGTTAAGCCTTTTGTTGGCTTGTGATAGAAATTGGGATATGTTTTGTTTTTAAACAGGGAAACTTTAGGCCCTATGTCCCCCTCTGCTTTCTTTTTTTTTTTTTATCTAGTTCAGAAAATACTTGATTCATAGCTGATTCATCAAAAAACAACTCTTGCAGAATACACCATAACACGGTGTGAATATCTAAGGTTGACTCTAATGCTACACTTTTCTTCCAAAACACACGGAAAGTTTGTCAAACTCACTACCTAATTTATAATTATTTTTTACACTGGAAATATTGTAGAAAGACTTTACTGTAAAGACCAAGACCAAGACTTGAGTGTAATGTGGGTGTTATCGGCTGAGACACCGAAGGGGTCGAAGACTTCACTTGTTTTACTCAGATGAATTGGACAGGCTACTAGAAGCTCAGAGGCTTCAGCATCTTGATAGAAAACTTGATAGAGCAATGGGCCGTGGTGGCACTGAACATAGGCTTACATCGATAAAATGCAGCGTACTGTGTATACAGTATATATCCAACGAGATGTGTATTCAGTTGAAACCATTAAAATGCTGAGAGAACCCTATAGCATAAATGAAATTGTTGTACATACTCACTGGGCCCTGACCGACAAAATGGAGTGCAAATGTTAAGTACTGCGAGATGTAAAGTACAAACACATTATGGGCAGGTATTAGCTTATAAAACACAGCAAACCAGAGAATGGGAACAGTCGTTGCAGTGGTGTAGCTTACCTCCAGTTTTTAATAGCAAGGTGTTTATTATTTCTTCCCCTTACCCCCCTCACTCCCACCCCACTCATGAGGGAAGAAAAAAAATTATATCATGTTATGAGATTTAAAAGTCACCAGAGGATTGAACCGTACTTGGCACCTGAGGAGTTTTGCTCAACATTTTACATTTTCAGGAGTACATTTGTGCATATTATGTATGATGATCACATAGAAACAAAACCAAACAAAACAACATTTTGAAAAAAATAAAATTAAGTAACTCTTGATTCCTGATCTTTTGTCAAAAACATATTTTTTTGTTATTCATTGTTGCAGTTAGTTATGCAGGATCCCTGGAAAAAAAACAACACTTTAATGCTGTGTTTGTGCTTTAACAAATTAAATTATGGCCCATTTGACAGCCATGTTTGACAACTGCAGTGGCATTTAAACTCAGCCCCACGATGTCATTTAAAAATACACCTCAAACTTTGCCACACTCTTTGCTCTTTAGTCTTGAAGGGGAAATGATCACTGATTTGTCACCACTCAGCAGTACTTTTCTTCTTAATGAATTTTTAATATCCTTAATGACAGCAGAAGAATGATGTCATTAGGAGTGGATGTTTGGAAAACGCTGACTTGAACTCTTTTGGGCGACCATTTTTATAATAATTTAATATAGATTAACGCCCCATAGTAATGAGCAGTTTGACTATGAGGGGGGCAGCCATTTAAAGTAAGACCCCGCCATTCATTTAGCTGTAGACATTAAAAACTTTAGGTTGTTTATGGTCAAGTCTTTTATTCTTTGAAGTTTTTTTTTTTTTTTTTTTACTGTGCGTGTAATGGTGAAACTACTTACAGGATAATATGGTATAACCAAGTCTTCACAAAAATTGTGAAACAAATAAGAGATGTCATCACACATTTTCTGAATAACTGTGGGAAGTAGCTACAAGTATCTACAACCACTAATGCCGTGATCATCTACGGACACAGCAGCAATGCCATAGAGGCAAGAGAATTAAGATTGTGTCCTCCTGGTAATTTACCTACTGGACCTTGTGCGCTGGTGAAGTGTGAATCAATTTGTAAAGGATAGTTAAATTTCTATAACAACCTCCCCCTTCTTCACACTTGACTATCCCACATCAGCTATTAAAAATGAAAAGAAAAAAAAATCACGTGGTGTCTTATGAAGATGATCAAGGGGAAGGCCACTCACTGGGAATGATAAAACGACTGGCTGCACTTTCACCCTTTTTTTTTTTTTTTTTTGCTGAATGGACTGACCTCTCCTTCTGTGTACCGTATGCGTGTATGACAAGCGCAGGCCGACAGATAAATAAACAAGCTTGGAAAGCCTAAAATGAATAAAACAAGAAGGAGGAAGCTGGCTGACTAGGACACTGATATCCCTTGGCAAAATGTTTTATCATATTCAGCAAAAGAAGAGCCTTTATTTTATTGATTTAAAAAAAAATCCCAGAGGCACTAAAAGGAACAGGCAATGATTAATGTCCCTCTCAGAAAAAGAAATTATATGGAATAAATTAAACTACTGCGGCAGCAAATTGAAAAATAAGGATGTAAATGAGGTTTGAATACTTAATATCTTATAAAGAAAAATAGTCAATGAGGCCCAAAAATGATGAGGGATTGCCAAAGAAACATAATATTAACTTTAATGGCTGAGGCTAGATTTTCTGTACTGTCAGAATTTACCTGTCACAACTGATTTTCTGGAGCAGACATGAAAAATGAGCAACACAATTGAAAGCAGTCATTCTCTTCTCAATGTGAAAAATAAGAGGAGAAACAGATAAAAGTGGCATTAAGGAGTTAGAATTTCTTTTGCTTTAGATGATTATTTGCTCGTTTTATTTTATACATTATTTAAATCCTGAGTACTGCATCTGTTTGCTGGAAAACGCCTCATTTTATTCACACGATTGCCTTGTTGCTATAGCACGCAGGTTTGTAGGTGCATCATTGGAGGGCATTATGTTCGTATAAGGAGCTCATGTTTATCACAGACTTCATCTCCTGGCTCCATCAAACCTAAGAGCCTGTCCTTATGTTAATGCAATGATCTGCGCTTGATTTATCCCGCATTATGACATTTATTTTTCTTTCACTATCATCGGAAAAGGTCAATCTGCTGAAAGTCAGCCCTGACGATATTTGTCATTTGGGCTCTTTTAGATCATCCTCATCACGTTCACGTTCCCTCAATTAAGACACGGCGCAATCTGGAATCAGTCACTCTTCCAGCCATCGTTCACACCGTAGTACACGTCGCACAATGCCAGCTAAATGAGAAGAAAGCCAAAAGCAAGCGCGAGATGTGCGGCACATTATCAGTCGAAGTCGTTGTAGAGTTGGCCCCCGGTCCTCCCCATCCATCAGAGTTGGGGTAAAGATGAGAGTGTGAGACGGGGCCTGGGGAGTGGCAGTCGGGTGCTTGCATTGCACCCCATTACTTCAGATGGATAGCAGAGGGGTGCTCCACATTAAACACTGTTCCCTCAGTCGGAACCTTTAATTATAATTCCTCAGTATCACTTACAGCAGCCCAGCACAGATGTTAAAAACCTTTTGTGGCTTGGTTACCCCACCTTAGTTAATCTCGAGGAGGGGTGAAGATACAGATGGCATATCAAGAGGCGGAGGATATGCTTGATCTCTGACAACACAAGCTCTTTTTTTCTGTAGGGGAGGATTAAAAAATATATTTGCATGTTTGTGGAAAAAGAAAATTGTCTGAATCCAAAGCTGCAAAAAAAATATTAAGAGTTCACACTACCACTAAAGTGTAGGAACAGTTCAACTGAGAGCTAGGCTTGTATGCTTAGGTAGGGAGGGAGGACTGTAAATCAGTATGCCTATGAGCAGCTTTGTTTACATATTACAGTCTTTACTTTAGTCTGAAGGGCTCAGCAGCCCTTACATCACCCTGCCTCTGTGTATGGCTCATAAAACTACAGAAGGAATATAACGCTGCTGTGGTTTGCTGCTTTAACAGTGAGCTGGGGCATCGTTGTGAGACTAGTACACATGGAAACATCAAAGAATGTGGTAACATTCAAGCAACAAAAAAAGAAAGACAAGTTTTGAAAAACTATATATATATATATGTATATAAACCAAGAGGAAAGTGTGTTTCTATAAACAGATACAAAGGTGATAAAAAGTTGTTGTTCCTCTTTAAAAGCAAATTTTACCCTTAGTGACCAAGAAAAAAAACCTCTTAACAATACACAGGATTACTTTTTATTGAACTCTTAGGTGTGCTGCTGAACAGTCATTAAAAAAAAAAAGGTACAACAAGAATTACTTCTCACACTCACCTGTATTCAACCAAACAGGTAAACAACAGAGAGCAGGACTACATCCTGCCTTTGCACTCAGTTTAATGCACTTGAATTACACTGTACCTCAAAACACTACTAACCCTAATTTAACTGCTGCTACTGTGGCGCAATTTAAAGCAGTGCCTTGGCAATTTACTACACTTATCCCCGATTTAGACTTCAGTGGGGAGACTTTGTAGAGACCTACGAAAATGGCCAACATTGTTGCTCACATTTATGTGCGTGGTTATGTGTGAATTACTGTGTGGTCATGTCCCAAAGTTGTATATGCTGTAGCGGAAGATATTTTAAAAAATGTTGTTGTGAGTGCTTCATTTTGGTAGTTTCAGCAATCTCCTTCTAGGACCTCGGTGAAATTTGTGAGTCCTTATATGCACGCTGTGATTATTACTACAATTTATGCTTATTCTCTCACTGAAAAATAAATAAAAAAAACTGTGGGGAAAAAGTAGCTGGAAATGCAAAGGAGGAATCAACATGCTGAACAACCCAGTCACAGTAGTTGTAGGCTAGTTGACCGGACGTGTAGTTAGATTTCTCGGGAGGTGAATGCCAGGTTACGTGGAAGGTTATAGCATAGGGTTAAAGAGATTTCTGGTTACATTCTAAGTTAAGACATTTCCCATTGAAGTATATTTCAGAAATTAGTTGTGATAAAATTATGAAAAAAATATACAAATATGTCTTTATTGTTTTACTACTCTGTCTGCTCATCAAGAGGTCACTGCACAACTGCCTCTTGCATTTATGATAGCCTCTCTATTTCAATACACCATAAATTACGTCTCTGTAATCTTGTAAAACGTTGCTTATTGCTGTCACCTTCAAGTTTGTAATCACACAAACTTTTCAGTATATTCCCACTCTTTTCACAACAGTCAAATCAAAACACTCGTAAAGGTTTTACTTAATTGCACATCCATACTTAATAGTATTTACACTACCAATGTGGAGTTATATTGGATCAGTATCGAGGTCATAAAACTTGGTTATTAACTTAGACTTCCAGACATGTTGCTCGTGGCTCTTTCGTTCAGCAGATTTTATTACTCGGGATCTAATTAATTGACCTCTCTTATACTCTTTTGTTGTAACGGGTCATCTGTAAAACGTTGTCTGTGGAGGTGATTTTATATGGGCCAGGGAGTATTTGTGTCAACATCAAATCAGGACTGGATACAAGGTGCCACACTCTAAAGGTTTGGTAAGTGTGATATCCTGACATGGAATCCATTCCCCTGAATCTATAAGCCTTGCCTGAGTGACTATGTATTGTGTGAACAGATAAGTCCGTGAACAGATAAGTCCCGCACCCTCTCTCTCTCTCTCTCTCTCTCTCTCTCTCTCTTTCGTCTATACAAACATTCATCGCCGATGGTGCATGCATGATACCTGAACAAACACACCAACAATGTGTTACAATAACTACATTTCAGTTTTGCCACATCGCTGCTGTGATGCAGATGAACTGTCAAAATGTTTCACGATTTGGTCTTTTACATTAAAGAATTCATGAATTTTTTCACTCAGGCAAACACATAGGTGCTTGCATTAAACAGCCTGCAGTTTCGGTTTAGACTTTTTTTATTTGGAATAAAGAAATACAGTACATATAAAACAATTTAGAGTTATCAAACAAAGCAGGTGACAATCATCCTACCAGTCCTTTCAATCAAGGACTGTCGTAATAAAAAAGTATCTTGCAAATTTAATTTTAGTTTAACTCAAAGTTTAACATTAGCTTTGTATAGTAACAACATGCTGAATTGCGTGTTACAGCTACAAAAGTTAACATTGAGGACATGCCAGCAAAAACAAAAACAAAAAACCATTAAAAAATAAGATGCTCTTTTATTTGTTAATGTAGAAATTTGCATATTGTAGTTTTGTGTAGTTTCATTTTGGTATTATTTTAGTGCAGTTGCAATATTGTATGTATATGTTGCAAGTGAAGTATCAGAAGTTAGTTGCAAAGATGTTTTGAGAAAAACAGGGTTGCAAGTAGCAACAAAATTACTCCACTCTTTACTTCACTGTGTTTCAAAATTATGTCTTCTCAGTGTCGATTAAAGGTCAACAGATCTGGAATAATCTGCCATCAAAAGTATTTAATAATATATTTTAAAAAATGTTTCATAGCTTTTATATTAATAAAAAAAACTTTTCAAACATGCAATTTTCTATTGTTTTCTCTGCTTAATCATAATTGTCAGTCATTCTTATGGTATTTTAATTAACATTTGTAGTGGCAGTTGGACCACTTTAATTTATTAGTTGTATTGTCGCTATTTTTAATTGTTGTCCCTATTTTGGTTTTAGTGTTATGCTTTAAGTCCAGTACGTGAGTTCAGCCAAGGCCAAAGAATGCAAATAAACTGTGTCAAGAAGTCCTAGATTCATTTCATTGATTGTATTTTATTTAAAGTCATGTATACTATTCTGGTTAAATTAAGTAAATAAAATAAAACTAAAGACATTGCAAGCAAACTACTCCAAATATCACAACTGAACATGACAAAATGATTTGACAAGCTACAAAGCAAAGTAGTTGTCTGCAAGTCAAGTTTATTTAATTATATTGTACTTCACTCTTGTCTCACACAGGTGAGATAGCTGCAGTATGGAAATATTTGCAGCATCATAGATTTCATTTCAAAAAGAACACTTGAGTCAACAGATTTAGCTATTTTCCAAAATTGCAAAGTATGTTTTAGTCTTTACAATCATTTCTTAGTACTAATTTATCTGTTGGTTTAAAAATCACGGTCATCTGGTTTCTTTTTTTCTGTCAATCAGCTAATCTTAATCTCACTGCAGCTTTAATGAAGTACAAATTACAGCCGGCAAAGGCGTGTTAATAAGTGATAGCAAAATGGTTTGGTATATAGAGTATATAGCTCTGTATTTAGTAATGCCAGCTATCAAACAACTACAGATGTATTTGTATAGATCATTTAAACCTACCATGAGCCATCACATACATAATATACAAGAAAACATGCATGCAGATGTTGACTGATATATTCTTGTTGTGGCTCTGGTAATGTTACGTGGTATCTGGTAAACTATAGAGGTGACTCCATTGCGCAGCACTGGAATAGAAAACTTAACAGGCCTATGCATTAAACATATTGTAGAATACAGTGTAACATTCATCACTGTCAAGGAGAGAGTTTGTATAAATTTAAATGCACTGAAGCGTTCAGAGGATTTTTTTTTTCTCCTCTTCCTTTGTCTATGAGTGGGAGTATATTTATATCACTATCAAGCTGCCTTATGTTTTGTAACACTGCAGGGTTAAAAATGAAGACTTCAACTGCAGAGTTGTTGTATTTAGCACGGGTCAAATTCAAATTATTTTAAATACGTTTGACTATTAGGCTTTCAATACTTTGTCTTAATGTGACCTGAAGTCAATTCAATAAAAAGCCAAGCAAAAAGAATTGCACTGAGATTTGTGGGAATAGCTTGTTCAAAGATGTAGCCTAGTTTAAAACCAATCATGGCCCCAAGTGCTGAATGTATTGGGAACCAAGACATGGCTGTGCAAGAGCTTGACAGTTTTAACATTAAAATAAATTGCCTAACCTTTCCAACATCCAGTGACAAAAACAGGAAAAATGAAAGATAATGGGTTATTATTCACTGAGGGATCCTATACATAATAATGATCTCATCAATAATGTTACACTGGGACTCATATACTAGGGCTTGTGGCTTAAAAAAAAAATAAAATAATGGAATTATTTATTTTGAATCATCAGTAGTTGATCTTTAGCTGTTTAAATGAAAAAATAGAAAGGGGTGTATAAAAAGAGAGTGAGTGTATTTACTGGTATAAAAGAAAGACGAGTGGGACAGAGACCAGGAAAATGTAACGCGTTATAATTCTTTTCAGCTCTGTTTCCAACCGTCAGCCATGAGTCAATTTGCCAAATAGCACAGGCCGAACCACACAAAAGAGGCACATCAGTGCCGGCTTAAAGTACATGGCAGTAAGTGGGCAATAGACTTACAAAGTATTGCTGTGTTCGCCTGACAAATGCAATAAACAGCATTATCCTTCAGAGGCAATGCTGGTCGTGGCGGCTGTGCTCCACAGCCCTGTGCCCACCTCCTCCTCACTGTGGAGGCCAGGGACAACAGAACACTTGGGGGTAGCGGGTGGAAGTGGTGGCGATGGAGGGGGTGGGGGTTTGTCTCATGGGGGGAGGAATAGGAGTTGCTGGTAGACCGAGACTGGCACCGACATGTGGGGAGGTGTGTGTGAGGCAATCTACAGAACAAATGAGGGCACCATCACCCGTCATATTTCACATTTTCTTCGTTCTAAATAAGACAAAGACCATGTGAGCAGAAAGCTCTTAGGAGGCATAAACAGCTGGAGAATGCTGCACCTCCACTGCACTGTGACCCACGCTGCAATAAATCTGTATAAAAGTGATTATGATGAGGCAAAGTGATCAAGCAAATGAAATATCTGGGCTTTAGCATATAACTCAGTGAGGTGAGGTGAGCTTTATAGCCCTTGCTCTGAGGAAGCCTTACCTTGCATGTCCTAGGCAATTTGCTTCTCTTATTGCATGTTCTATCTTTACTCTGAAAGGGTTTGTCCATGTGAGCAATTGCATGTTTGAGAGCTTGCTCGTGTTGTTTGGATACTTAAAGATGGCAAGAATTTTTTAAAATGTTAAAAAATAAAATAAAAACATTTAATAATATCTTTAGATCCTAGAGATGGATTTTATTTTATTTTTTTAACCGTGTTTCTACTTTTTCTGTTGAGTGAGTGCAAAGTTAATTGAGCAAACTGTGGGTATTACACTCATAAGAAACCACTTATGAATAAAAAAAATCCAACCAGCTCAGATAGTACAACTAGGTAGGACAACTAGGTTTTGCCAGTGCAATGTAATATGCTGTGACTTCATTGAGTTAAATTTATAGACTATAAGAAACATTTAACTAAAATGCTAAAAAAAAAAAAAAAAAAAATTTGGTTTTTTTTTTTTTTTTTTTTTTTTTAAAAAA
>VURO01004090.1:10419-24561 GCA_015108175.1 Pelvicachromis taeniatus | reverse complement strand
GAAATGCATGACGGGTTATTTGGCTCCCCCAAGTCCACACAAGTTTTTTTTTTTTTTTTTTAAATATAAACTTTATTTATCACACTTTTAACATACAGTTAGAAAAAAAACAAAGATCACTTAAAAGATAACATTGTAGTATTACAATGAAAAGCAATGAAAGTGAAGGGGACAATGACATAAAATGTAAGTACAAAAGAAAGATAAATAAATAAATTAAAGTAAAATTAAAGGAACAAAAATAAATAAAAATAAAAATACCAAGTCCACACAAGTCACCACCGATGCATGCTCGATAAAATGGGCAGAGGCAGTGTGTATGGTGTGTGTGAGAAAGTGTTCTACAGTATTTGGTTCAGAATCTTTTTTTTCTAGATTTTCCTCCTTTTAAAATTGGGTGTGTCTTATTTTCCGGAGCGTCTTATAGGGCGAAAAATACGGTACTCGGTAGATGTCTGCCGATCAGTCAAGTAAAAGTATCCTTTGTTTCTGTTCAGCTACCATTTTTAATCAGTACACACCCTTAGAAGCTAATCAGAAAGTCAGTCAGTGTGTATCTCCCAGAGTTGACACAGGCAGCATTTGGTAATCCACAGGCAATCAGACCAGACAAAGCTTTAGTTTGGTTATGCTCTGAGTGTGGTTGTGTGTGGGGATCAGTCGCCTATTAAATCTTCCATGGGCCATTGAGAGCACAGAGGAAACATCAGCCTGGTGAAAGTCAGACACACTAAATCTCATTTCACAGCAGGCTTGCCTTGCTGCACAGCTCCTTTATGCACATGACTGAAGCTAATGAGAGGAAGTGTTGAAGCTGAGACATTCATATGAAGTGTAACTGCAAGCCTCCTCTTCCTTTTTATGACTTGATGAGTGAAAATGGGGAAACAGAGAGCCACTTAGAATATAAACATGCTCCATTTTCTTGACACTGGGGCAATGTAATGCATTTTATGTAAAAGCTTTTGGCCTTGATAGCTGTAAGATTAATTACAATGTAAATATACTTCTTGCACCATAATACATTAGTTCTGTATGTTAGCATCATCCCAGCTGCTCTCCAGTCTCCCCTGCGCTCATGTGCAGGCTCAGTAGCTGTGGTTATTTTTAGGTGTCTCTCGTGAGTCTCGGGGATCCATTTTCAGTGACAAAAAGGATGTGATATCCAGCTCTGAGTAAAATGGCTCTCATACAAGTCTCCAGAGATGATACTGATCTCACTGCTGCTTTTACTCAAGCACTAATTGATCTGATGTTTCATGTGAAGCCATTATTATGTGTTATACCTAATCAAAGTGGTCTAAGTCACACTGTATGAAAATAGTACTCTGCTGCTATTTGTCAGAATAAGACATTTTGATTTTTGTCCAAACAGGAAAAGTCCAAGATGAACTTCCTGATGGTGGATGGAGCCGGTACTGAGGACAAACCTCTGAAGATCCCCAAGGAGGTGTGGATTCTGGTCAACCACCTCTACACAAAGTCCTGTGATCAGGTGAGAGAGCTTCAGCTCTTTTCTAAATATGCCAACATTTTTCACCTCTAGGAAAAAGTCTGGATTTACATAAATTCTTGCAGTGCTTACCGTGTTGATTATTGGTAACTGCTAACGTTACTGCAAAAAAAAAAAAATCCTCACTGACATACTTGATAAATAATATTATTAAGGGGGACATACTGTGTTTATTTATAGGTGGATGATATTGTTGTTGTTGTTGTTTTTTTCACTAGAGTGCTAGAGTAGGTTAGCATGATATGTGTTTTTTGGAGAATGTCTGGGTGCTTGAAAAGGCCACTGACACACTGAAAAACAAATACATTGTAGTGAGGTAACATCAACAAGTACAAATGAGTACAAAAGTACAAAAATGTAATGGTACTGTTATCCTAGAATAACCAGAAGTTACTGATAATGTTTCATACTTTTATGTAGTGTTTTGTAAGTCTGAGTTTTGTCCATTTTCAGATAAATCTAGTTTCTGAGTCTTTTATTTTTGCCTGTAGAATAATTAATGAGTGCAATGATCACAAAAATAAATGACTTGGGTAAGTCTGAAGACAAAGGAAACATGCTCACGGTTGAATAACCTTTCATTAGTTTTTCTGGGTAAAAAGATTTAAGACAAATACTTTTGTGGGGAGAAATTTTTTCCCCTTCTTTTGCAGTGTAATTGAAGCTGATATCAGTCAAATGTGTCATTAGTACAGTGGTATTTTTTTTAGTTTATTAACAAGTCCTCATAAAAGTCAATAAATAGGACCTTTACGTCTAGTAGTTAGACACAAAGGGCATATAAATTTCAATGTGAAGAGGTTGAAGCTCCAGTAATACTAACAGTTATGTACATTGTTGTTTGACCAACGTGTTTTGGCTTCTTCAAACTTTATACTCAGCTCCATGCACCATGGAAGTGGGTGCCAGAAACCTCCACTCTGTGTATCTGGCTTTAAGATTCCTCATTTGTCCCTGGATGTCTTTCAGGAGGACTTATTTCAGACACCAGGTCTACAGGAGGAGCTGCAGAGCATCATCGACTGCCTGGACACCAGCATCCCAGACTCCATTCGTATCCTCTTCTATAAAGCCAGTTCTAAAAGTAGAGCAGATTACATAACAATGTTTTTTGTGATCAATCAGTGTTAACATAAATGTCAGCTGATTTACCGCTGATAGGAAGGAATTCAGGTAGGAGCAGAGTTCAGAGATGACATTTTGAAAGAAAAATTGTTGTTCCCTAACTATTGGTGTAGCTGGTTGTAACCACTCTGTGGCTGAGGCACTGCTGATCTTCTTGGAGGCCTTGCCAGAGCCAGTGGTGTGCTATGAACTCTACCAACGGTGCCTAGACTACTCTAACGACACCCGCCTCTGCAAACAGGTACTGTCTGATTTATAAAGAGTTCAGCATCATGTTCATGTACAGAAGATTACAGTCATTTTTATGATGCGGTTAATCTCTGTGTTGACCTTGATTTTTGACAGTTGATCTCCCAGTTGCCCCGGGCTCACCGCAATGTGTTTCGCTACTTGATGGCCTTTCTGAAAGAACTTCTCAAACACTCACAGAACAACAATCTAACAGCCAGTCTCCTCGGTAAGGTTATCTCCTTATATCATAATACAGAGTTTATTTAAGTGGAATTTTCCATCCCGTCCATTTAGTTTCGCATTAGCAGTGGGACAATATTGATCTAAGTTAACAGAAACTTTTCAAATTAAGAGCACAAATCTGTGAATTTTAAAAGGGTTGATTATATAAAATATTACATTGTTAACCACAATACAGTTATGCTGGTAACCAAATCAGAGCTGGAGCTTCCAGGCCTTCATAAAATAAAATGCCAGTATTGGATTGTGTTTATACAGAGGTAACCATATAGTGGATTAAACGTTTGTGACCTATAAGGCATAATGTCAATAACTAATAAATTAGCATTTTGTATGTTTAATGTTAACCTGTTAATTGCAGTCAGTCTGAATCGTTGACATTTTTTCCTGTTCTTATACCTTAGCTACCCTCTTTGCCAGCCTCCTCATTCGACCACCTCCCAATTTTGTGGGCAGGCAGACGTCACACGAGCGCCAGAAAGCCATCGATTTTGTTCTGGGTTTCCTAATGGCCGGAGATGAGGAGTAACATCAAAGGTTCCTTATGTCTGGAGCTGATTCACAGCCTGGCTCTTTGGTTGTAAAGGACCTGGCATTTTGACATCTACTGGAGACCAGTGCAGTTCTTCTGCACCCTACCTATTACAAACTGTCATGTTAATATATAAGATACCAAGATACTGAAGACTCTTATTAGAACTGTCATATCTTCAGTCCATGCACAATAGGACACGTTGCAGGATTTGGAAGCATTTGGGAGAGGTTTGAACTGATGTACTTTGTGATGACCTAAAGAACCCGTGCCTCCTGACTAGAGTTGACACTTCTTCATGTAGGTGCTCTTGCCAAAATAACCCCTAAGCAGTGAGTGTTATAAATGTGAAAACACTATATATGTAAATATATATGTATGCATTGATGCTAAATAGGAGAGTCACTTACACTAAAGAAACGAAGAGACTTCCTTAGGTTTTAATAAAAAGACTGAAGATGTTTAAATATATTATTAAAATAGTTTGAAATGGGATGATCATGGAAATCTGTCACTAAGAATGTTTATGCTTAAGATAAATCATGACAATCATTTGTTTTGCAGCGTTTAGCTGAGGGGACAATATTAAGATACCTTTGAGCATATCCATTGTATTTTAACTGTTTATTTATGTTTTTGTTTTCCAAGTTTGCACCATGTGAACACTTTGGTTTCTGCTGCAGTTTACTTTCAGTTTTTTAAATGTTTAATTGGACGTCTTCATCAGTTGTTTTTATCACCCCGTCGTAGAAAACTCTTGGTTGTGAGTGTTTGCTGTGTTTTGCGTAATTTCAGCCATCAGCCTAACCACCAGTTTCCTCATTTCCTCTTGACTCACAAAATAAGTCTGTTAACACACTAACTTCCTGGTCAACCGGAATCGGGTGGAGACCTCACTCTTCTCTGATGGTGTAAATAGTGACTGTTTACCTGTTTCCTGGTTGTTTGACTGTCTGCTGGTATGAATCTGTGATGGTGTTTAGTTTGTCCTGAAGGTGGTACTGTTGGTGTGCGTCTACATGTTTACACGTCTTCTCCCTCACTTTTTCCACATCTTAAAGCTCATGATTCATTGTTTTTAGGCAGTTCTGTCCCCTTAGGGTAAATCCAAAAGACTAATGTGCTCATTTCAACTCATGCAACATTTTCTGGGTGTGAAATTAGCAGATTCTAATGGCTCATTACTCTGCAGGAAACTGCCGGTCTTTGTGCCACAGAGGATCATTCTGTTCTGTAGCTGGTTCTCTTTAATAGGGAACTTCTAAGGCCCATTTCCTCTGAAACGGTTTAACCATTGAAGTGTCAGTGTAAGCTTTTCACATTGATGATGTAATAATTTACCCCTGATGCCAGAAAAACAGTTTTTTTTTTTCCACACATGCTCCAGGACCTTTGCAGACGACATACACTCCTGATGCAATGTGAAAATGCTGACAATCGTGACACTTGTATAACAGTTGGTCTGAAGTAGTTATTCTGCCTTATTAACATCCTTACTCTAAAATCCTCTGTTGGCCTTTATCAAACTGAGATTTGCCAAAAGGTAGCATGAGCCTATGGAACAGTTATTTTGGGGATTTTTTTTTTCCCCCTAAGATTTGGGAGAACAACAGCCTTTCATTTTTTTTTTTCTGAAGAAATACAACCCTCATGATGTCAAACAGGAGAATCAGTATAATCACTACCCTCTGATTTTTATGTGTTGTCTTATTCCACTGTTCCAACTGATGTTAACAGTGTGTGGATTTATTGTGGTTCCTCTTTTCAGTTTTGTCATAAAACTTGAGGTACGTTCAAAGGTACACAACGATACATTTATTTTCAACTTCTCAGATTTTTTTTTTTATTTTTAATTTATTTAAAATAAAATAAAACTGTGTATAAAGCTGCTTTGTGCCCCACCTCAATCTCATTGTCTTGGAAATCTTATAAAGAAACAAACAGTGACTGCACAGCAGGTTTTGGGGCCTTACTCTTCGGGTGCATGTGAAATCGTCTCTGGGTGATGTTTACGCCAAAATTAGTCTGCTTCACCTCAGTGCTACATTCTGTGTCCCTCCAAGTATAAAATCCTACTTCGATCTGCTGCCTCCATTTGCCTGTTGTGTCTTATCTCAGTCTGATCCATCCAAAACGATGGCCATGCTCAGAGTGTCTTCTTACCGCAAGCTGTTTGATGACGACAGCTGGAGGCGAAACGGAGGGTTGAGTGTGCGGTGTGCGGGGCAATACCGGGCCTCTGTCAGGTTAGTGTGGGTTTGGCTTGTCACTTTTAAGATATGAAGGTGTACAAACATGTCCACCAGTTTGTGTGAGGGGTATGGCATTTTCACCTGGAAAATGTTATAGATAAAATACATGAATGAGAGTTCATTTAAAAGGGCAAAAAGTTATGATTAAATTATGAAATTATTATTATTATGAAAACACAGTCTACCCCTTTAAATGTCAAAGGTTTCCCAGTGGATGCAGAAGAACTTTAGTGTTTATAATATGTTTATTCATCCCAAAGTTGGAAAATTATTTCCTATAATCCATAAGAATAAATTTAAAGACAAAAACGGTGTATGACAGACTGCTTATTGGGCAAGGAACCATATTTGGTAACTTAAATGGACATTGAAATTGGCCTCCCCGTGACTGTTTGTGATGTTGTAGAACCACAAGGATTTCTCCCAGCCAAAGATTAGCTTATCTGACAGATTGAGCAGATGTAATAATGTCACTATCAGTGATTTATTATCAATGCTTTTCCAGAATTCAGGGAAAAAAAAAAAAAAAATATATATATATATAATTTTTTTTTTGCCTCTATCCAATCCCACACTTGTAGTCACAGCAGTAAACCTAATAGTAGTAAATGATAAAACCCATACATTATATATTTGAGTAGCTGTTCTAAATGTTACGATATGTATCATTTGTTTTGGGTTATTGTTAAAAAAATACCCTACAATAATAGAGAAAATGCCAACAATCAAACAACCCCCTTTGAGCAAGCACTTGGCCACAGTGGGAAGGAAAAACTCCCTTTTAACAGGAAGAAACCTCTGGCAGGACCAGGCTCGGAGAGCTATAATAATGGCTAATGATTAAATGCAGAGTGATGTGTAAATGCATAGTGAGTGGGGGAAAAAGCTGAGTGAAGAAGAAATACTTGCTGCATTATGGGAAGCCTAAGCCTTTTGCAGCATAACAAAGGGAGGAGTCAGGGTCACCTGATCCAGCCCTAACGCATATAATTGTTTTCACCTAAAACTAGTGCAATGTGTTAACTTCATTGACCTCAATTTACAACATAAAAATCTGAAATTTTGGGAAAGAAGTCCTGTAATATGCTCTAATGACACTCTAAGATAACATAAGTGAGAATTCGAATACTAAATATAATAAAAACAACAGATACAAGATTACATTTAATGAGAGATAAATGTAAATGGGGCTAAAATCAGACATCTGGATGTGCCTTGAACCTGTTTCTGGTTAACAATTATAACTTCAGAAGTTTGTGGTTTGAGACAAATATGAAAATTCCAAAAACACTGATGCGTCAAAATATGCTACCAACAACTGGTAGTGACAAATGTGTTTTGTACACAGACACCATCACAGGGTGCAATCTTTATTTTCTGTGACGTAAAACGCAGTCGAGCGTTTCAAGTACAAGAGCAGAGACTACATACCTCTGCCAAGACTGAAAAATTCCCTTCACACCATGCATGAGCGGAGTCCCTGAATCCAGAGTTAGAGATTGGTTTGTGATATAGATAGAAGTTGGTGTTCCTTATCAATTTTTTTTTTTTGTTTTAAGAGTTGAGTGTTTCCCTGTGTTAGTGGAGAACAGGGACGAATCCTTCCATGAATTCCTGCATCCAGATCCAGACTGATTCCAAAACATGAGCACCTCAAAGCCTGACCTCTCTTAAATGTATCATGCAATTCCAGAATTATGAGTAAACCTGCTAAGAAATTGACAAACTGAACCAATAACTCCATAATGTCGTGTTTATAGTCTGGATAAACTCCTTGTTTGGATGCCCATGAAAAAGATGAAGTGATAAAGCAATATATGACATGACGTAGAACACAGAAAAAATTAAAGAAACCCCAACAAAAGAGAGAAAAGAGACCAAAAACATCACAAAATAAGCAACATTTCAGCCTTATAAACATGAAAGTAAATGAACTGGGATAAACTTGATGAAAACAAAAGGAAGCAAAGACATATCCTTAAATATCTGACCCTTGTTAAGATATTGCAGTAATTTCTAACAGTCTCTCTGTATGTGTTTAACTCATTTTCTCTAAAACCTTTAACAATATTGAGTCTAGTCTTTGGTGCTTTGTGTTTTTTCTCAGGGATGCTGCTATTATCAAGTGCGACTGTGATAAGTTTGACTTTGCAGCTGCCAGGGCTCAGAACAAAGAGGGTCTGGACCAGTTTGTCCAGGACCGCACCATCATTGCTGCCCTCAATGATCGCCTGGTCAGGTTTATTGAACTGGTGAGGACAAACACTGTAACTGCTGCCTTGACAAATGAGCACTTTATTTTCCCCTCTGCTGGTTTCTTCTATGTATACCTCACTCTGTTTAAACCTGTGGCTTTTAGACCCGTTGCTTTGAGGATGAGAATGAGTCTCTTGAATGTCAGATCATTGAGCTGGAGGAGAAACTGAACAATCGGCAGACCTCTTCCAGCATCAATTCCACTGTGGCGGTGCCTGACCACAGCCTGGATGCAGTGGTGGAAAGACTGCACAAGCAGAGGGTAGGTGCTGTTGGGTGTGTCTGCTGCATGTCTCTCCGTGTGATGGCATGCCTAAATCAGGTTTCTTCATATCAGTCCACAAGCACGTCTCACGTCATGACATCAGCCGGATCACAGTTTGCACAATAGTGGGCAGGTCTGATTTACAACCATGTCAAGATCTGTTTCTCACCACAGGATGAGATTCTGAATGACACACAGGAGCTGCAGAAAGAGCTCAAGCTCCTGAAGAAAGACTACGAGAAGGCGTCGCAGCAGAGGATCTTTGTCCAGCAGGAACAACAAGATGTGGCTGAGGTAGTTGTATTTGGTATTTGGCAAGTATTCTGTTGGTATGCATGAAAATCCCATTGCTCCCAATGCTCAGGAGGGAACTCTGCTCGACAAATAAAGAATAATTTGTCCTTTTTTTCATTTAAGGAATATAAATGTATTTTAAGATTTGGTTATAACAGTAGGTTCAGTTCCAAAAACTTTAAATTTCCTATAAAAAAATAAAAAAATATGTGGCCATAAATAGGTCAGCCAGGCAAGAGCACAAGCACGGTAAAATTCAGGGTCACATTAGAGTCAAGGGTGTTTTTATTTGATTGGTTATATTAATGGATGGTTGATGATCGAAGAGAGCCAGCTGTGGATTGAGCATCAGACCAAGAGGCCTCCTAGAAGAGGAGGAGACCCTGAGGAAGACCCAGGACACACCGGAGAGATCATGTTTCGTAACTTGATGCAATGGTGTCCTCCAAGAAGAGCTGGCATCTGCACTGACTGCTGCCTCCATGTCACCGACCACACAAGGGGCAAAAAAACCGGCTGGATGCATGGTGATTATAGGCCTAACCACAAACTACAGTTCATTTTCAGCTGGTGATGCACAATTTTAAATTATGAAAATGTGAAATCTTGAAGCTCAAGCACCAAATTTTATAATGTGTAAAATTGCCCTTTAAACAAGTTTGGTGGCTGTGGCCACTTGAATACTGTTAGTATTAAATCAGTAACTTAAAACTTGAGCGTGAACCCCAGCGTTTTCTCCGATCTGACCCGTGTTGCGATAATATACTTTGAGCACTAGGTGGCAGGGCTGTCAAGCATCTCCACCTCCCCCTCTATCCAGCTGACACCTGGCACAGCTGCTCCTCTGTAGTGTTGCCCAGTGGGTTTTGATCACCAGCAGTCACACAGTCTGGGCTGGTGGCCCACTGCAACCTGAGCCACCAAACTTTTCTTCCCTCACACATGCCAGAGCCCATCATTTCCTTTCCAGAACCAGGCCAGATGCGAGGGAGGCTTTCATTTGTGCCTCACAGATGTAACGCAGGCTGTGATATGGTGCCGTTATGTTCCTGCTGGCTCAGTTCTGCAGTTCTGAATTGGAAGCAGCTGCAGGGTGACAAGACTTGGTGGGAAATCGGCAGGGAGGTAGAGGAAGAGCAGAGATGCGGAGGAGAGGAGTGAATACTACACAGATCGGCCCACAACAAGCTGCATTTCTGTCAGCATAATGTAAAAAAGCCACATTTGGTTTGTTTTAAAGCATACCACTGGCTTTTGTGTGGTTTATATCCTACTCCATCATCAAGGATTGCATATTTCACCTCCTCATTTTGATTTTCTGTGGCTACAGAACAACAGAGTGAGTCTGAGTGGATGAATTAATTTAGCATATATGGAGTTCGGCTTCCTTTAAAGGTAAAAACGAGGTCAGAATTACATCAGAAGACCTTTGGTCAAAATTTCAACTAGTTTTAACATCATTGGGATAAAAATAAATGAAGGGAGAGCACTAATCAATATTTTTATATTAAAAATGTCAGCAATAATACATGTGACAAGGCACCACTCAGAACTTCGTTAAAGCTCCAACTCTTCTGAAGTTCAAACAGGAAATCAGAATTGGAAATAAAGGCAAATTTAAGTGACTTTGCCTGGTTGTTGGTGATAGATGGGCTGTTCTGATCTATGAGGAACCATACTTATGGTTTACAGAGAGTAGTACAAAAGAAAATCCAATGAGGAGCATTTTTCTGGGAGAAAATGCCTTGTTGATATCAGAGATCTGAAGGGACTTGCCTTAATGCTTTGGGGTAGTAGGAAAGCTAGTTAAAACCAAAGTATACAGAAGTGCATCTCTGAAGGCACAACACGTCAAATCTCGAAGCAAATGGGCAATAACGGAAGAAAACCACACTGGGTATCACTCCTGTCACCTAAAAACAGGATATGGAGGCTACAATTCACACAGGCTCACCAAAATTGGGCTATATAAGGTTGGAAAACTTTCCCAGGCCCGATGAGTCTCAATTTCTGCTGCAACCTTTGGATGGTAGGGTCAGATTTGATGTAAACAAATTAAAGGGTGGACCCACCCTGTCTTGTATAAATGGTTCAGGCTGATGGTGTAGGGAATATTTTAATGTGAGCATCTTTTAAACGCTACATGAGTTTTGTATTGTATAACAAACCATGTATCAGAGCTCAACCCATCAATAACTCGCTTCTTAGACATGTTAATGAGTTCATTGTACTCAAATGGTCTACATATTCATAGATCTCAATCCAGTCCAGTAAAGCTGGCAATTTGCAGCCAACTGTGTGACGTTATCATGTCAACAAATTCATGCCAATGCATGTGCAAGACACAACATGCTTTCCTTATTGTCAGTTTGAGAAAGTCATTTGGAGCTAAAACTGCTACATAACAGAAATGGCTTATTTTGAACAGTGAATCATGCAAAGCCACCCTAGAAGATCCAAGAATTAAACTATGGAGCTAGAAATAGCAACTTGAGTAAAAAAAAAAAAAAAATGTGACTGTGTGATAACACTATGGAGCAACTACACACACTACAACAGGTTTTTCTCCAGCTCAGAGAGTTCAGCAGCCAGTCCAGTCTGTTTAATCTGCTGCGGTACATCACTGACCCTGCCACCCTCACAGCAGGAATCTGCAACTTCACCACCAAACTCTCTCTTCATGTACCTAAATGTAAACGCAGGCACAAACAGTAATTGCATTCAACACCAATTAATCCAGTTCTTTAAAAAGAGTAAACAAATTCAGAACCCCTGCCGGCAAATGGATTGGGTGACAAGGCTTTTGTGTCTAGTTAGCCTCCTTCTCATCTTCCTCCTACTCCCCCCTTTTCCTCTGCATTGCGGCGTGTACTTGCTGTTCAGTGACAGAGTGGCTGGTGCTGATGGTTCTCAAAATTGGTCTTCAGGGTGGAAACAACTTTCTCTATGTTTTTTCCACCTGTGGTTTGATTTAGTTTGCAAACTGCAGAGCACTCCTCAGACACCTCCAGAAATTAAGTTCAACTTCTCTGTTAACTTTACTTTCTTTTAACAGGAAGTGGATGCTGTGACAGCAGAGTGTTTGGCTCTGAGGGAGCAAGTGACTATCTACGAGGAGCAGCTGGCCAGCATGGAGACCCTGCATAGGACGGTGAGAGAAAGGGAGTGTGTAGCTGCAGGCTGATGAAACAGGAACAGTTTATAGCCACAGAAATGGCTCAAAATGTAGTACTTAGGTCAGACAGGAGTGTTGGAGGAATGCCCAGATCTGTGGTGACAAACGCAGCTCTCATGGCCTCGGTCACCTCGCTGAAGAGTTGTAACGCGAAACGGCCATGACAACAGAAAAATATGAGGAGAGCATTCAATTTCAATTTAAGGGTTTTGTGCTAAATGCAGTCATTACTAATCTTTTAATGAGAAGGAGGGTGTTTTTGGACTGTTACTTTTTTCCTTTCTTTTTTTTACCTCAGGGATTCAAGTGGGATTTGTTTAAGTGGCAGTGGAACTTTAAGATGGGCTGTAGTGGTGCAGCATGGAGAAAATAATTACTTAAGTCATCAAGTGATCAGCTGCTACACTGATACTCCCTGCTCTTTATGGATTTACGCAGCTGAATTCAACACGATATAAGCAGTTATTTCATGAACTGTATTCCTCATTTTCCAACACACTCACATTATAAACCTAGTATAAAAGTTAGAATTCAGTGACTGAATCTATAATCAGCATTTCAATAGAAAGCGTATCAGCATTTAAATATAACATGATGTTTGCTACCTTTGATGTAACCTCACATTGTCTATGAAAACCACAGCCTGCTCTGGAGTCGAACATGACATCGGCTACTGTAAACTTCACCACAATACTGCAAATTTATCGGTATGGCATACACTGAACTGTACCAAACTGTTAGTAGGTCTACAGTATCCTCATGCAAAGTTTGAATAGCATAAATTTAGTGTTTTGGAAAAATATTTTCCAAAAACATAATTCAGGAACACATAGATCAAAGGCAAGATTACATTTTTCATGTAGAGCACCGACCGCCACTTTGCATCTGCGCCATGAATCGATCACAGGGATGAGAATAAAACAGTGACGTGTTGATAGTATATGTGACTGTGCAAAAAAACTGATTGTCTGTATTTACGCTGTTGCCTTCTTATGGAAGAGGATTAGGGCCATTGGAGAAAAAAAAGTGGGCACGTTTTTAATTTTTCCTTTTCCAGAATTCTGAGAAAAAAGTCAGAATTCTGAGATTACGTGCCCACTTTTTTTTTCTCCAGTGGCCCTAATCCTGTTCGTACCTTCTTGACCTATGATTGATCAAACATCTCTCTTCTGAATGGTATAAATTCCTTTTTGAGGCAGAAAGAACATTTCTGTCACAAGGTAAACGCTGCAGTCAGGGTTTGGCAGAGTAACTTTGATATTTTGTTTATTTATTGAGGTAAAAAGTCTCAGTAAGATTAAAAACTTGACACTAATATGTACTAACCTACAGATTTAATTCCTCAATGATCAAAGGTGCAGGAAGACCTTCCCACTGTCTGGGGCATTTTACAGCAACAAAACAGGATGAGACTGAATTGCAGACTTTTAGTTAAATAAAAAATATTGCACAACTTTTGATGAATTGCAACTATTTTAATACATAAATACAAAATCAGAAAAAAACAAATGTCATTGTCCAAAAAACTTAGTCATGTGAAAAAGGGAGTTTTCTCTGCAGTCTTGTGAAGACACAAGTACATTTAATGATTTACGAGCTTTAGGATCAACAACTTAAAGTAATCGTTTTCTGTGTGATTTTATCAGTCTCACATTATTGTGGAGGAATTTTGGCCCACTCTTCTTTATAACACTGCTAAGGTTTCACCATAGCATTTCAATTAGGTTGAGGTCAGGTCTGAGAACAATATCTGACAATAGTATAAAAAATATGCCACTATTTTCATATCTGTAAATATGAAAGAACAACCAACTCTGGGTTTGTTAAGCGTGACAAGTGGAAACAGGAGATTAAGGCTGACAAAATCTGCTTTCTGTTGAAGCTCACTTGCTGAAACATCATTGTAGTAATTCATTAGTTTATAAAGGATTTTGTGCTAGTATCAGATGGTCATTTTATCCTCTAACTTTTGAACGTGCCCCACAAAATAAAATCTATTAAGTAGTTTCACTCCACTCAAACAATTTTGAACTACTCCTTTAAAAAAAACACATGTTTGCAGCCATATTCTATACGCATCCATGCACACCCCCAGCCCTCTGCACCTTCTACAATTTTCTCCACCTCACCAGGAGATGACAGACGCACCCCGGTATCAGATCTAGAGGCTGCAGACAGAGAGAGAGAGAGAGAGAGAGAGAGAGAGAGAGAGAGAGAGAGAGAGAGAGAGAGAGAGAGAGAGGGAGAGACGGGGGAGAG